>CM065656.1:23601453-23612376 GCA_033220385.1 Triplophysa yarkandensis
GTTCCAATAATCCTGCTCAAGATTCTGAAACTACATGTAATCTAAAGCGAAGCTTAAACCTCAAAACAGTTTAGATGAAATAAGCCATTTGTGGGCTCCAAATGAACATTCACTTTACATTTCACATTATAACAAATAAAATAGTTTTATTTGTATCACTAAATAAAAGCTGGAGTAATATATCTTATTTAAAATATCTTTATAGTCTAAACCACAATAAGTGTGATGCTGTGGATGGAATCAATGATTTGTGTTGTAGGCCTTTGCAGATGTTCTCATGAGAACAGACAGGTATTGTTTCTCTCGTGTTTAACAGATAGATCACACAGCTTTTACATCTGTTCTTCATAGGAGAAGAAAAAGCTTGTAAGATGAACATTTCTCCGGTTCATTGTGTCCAGTTTTCCACTTTATGTTGTGTGCTTCAAACGCGAATCTTGATGGTGATGATCAGATGTTACTCGTGTGTTAACATTTAGTAGAACTTGATTTCATTTCTTCAGAATGGAAAGGTTAATACAGTGTTTGTGTGATTCGAGTTTAATGAAAATCGCACACATTAATGCAGCGTTCTAAACTCTTGTTTTAATCTTCAGATTGCCCGAGACACTGGAGGTGATTCTTTAATGCTTTTGTTCCTGTTCAATTCGTTGCTGTGTGGTGTGAGTTAAAAGCTTTGTGTGATGTTTCTGGGGCTGGTTTAGTTTCTCTGCTCCTCATCACAAACAGCAGATTGCTTCTGTAATGGCGGTGAATGTAGAGCCGAGAGCCCCGGTGAAACGCTGAGCTTCATGCCAGAGAAACGCTTCTTAAATTGAAGTCAGAATAGAAATTGATTGTATTATCAGAGCTGAAGGTCCAGTGGGATCCAGAGAAGAGCTTTCATTAGATCTGCTGCTGCTGAAGCGTCTCTCCAAAATACACGAGCAACAGCCTCATGGAGAAAATACTTCTCAATTCTTATAACTTGTGGTCTCTCATTGAATATGACTTAAAATCGTATGCTTCCGTAGATTCAGTTGATGATTTTAAATGTTTTAGAAATTTTATTCAAATGACATTAAATCACCGATGGTTTGTAACAAGGTCTTTGAAGTTCTTGTTCTTGTAGAGATGAATTGACATACAGTATATGTTCTGTTTTAGATCCCATGCATGGACCTCGACGGCTGCAGGTCATCAACATTAAATCCAAGCAGTTCACTGTTCGCTGGGAGCCTTTTGGTTACAACGTGACGCGTTGTCACAACTACAGTCTGACGGTGGAGTACCGCTACATGCTGAATGATAAAGAAGAAACCCGAGAAGAGAAATGCACCGATACTCTGAGCATCTCTCCTCAATACACCATCCGTAACCTTCTGCCATTCACCAACGTCAGCGTGAAACTGGTTCTGAGAAACCCAGAGGGCATCAAAGAAAGTGAAGAACTCAATGTTCTGACGGATGAAGATGGTTAGTGCTTCCATTATAAATCTATTCATCTTTATAAAACATCTTATTTAAAAACCATTTATATGTAAGTATGTTTAGTTCTTTTAAATGATTTTCATTAGACCTTAAGTGATTCATGAATGAGTACACCATATCATGTCAGTAAGTTTGATGTTATTAGATAATAAAGGTCATTTAAACAACATTTTTTTTAAAAATTTTAAAATACAACATGTCAGCTGAAGTCAAGGCCAGAATGAAGTCAGTATTGCACTGATCTGAGGTCAGGGAAAAATAAACAGTCCTGTAGTTTCACTGTGCGTGTGTGTGTGTGCGTGCGTGCGTGCGTGCGTGCGTGCGTGCGTGTGTGTGTGTGTGTGCGTGTGCGTGTTTGCTCTTGTGCATGTTTGTTATAGTCCCTGGAGCCGTTCCTCTCGAGTCAATCCAGGGCAGCACATATGAGGAGAAGATCGCTCTTAGATGGAGAGAACCCATTCACACATATGGAATCATCAAACAGTATGAGGTAATATTAAACCTGCAAGATTTATCTCCTTCTGATCACAGATACTTCACATGAGAAACAAATGGAAACATCTATATGACAGTATCAGAAGAGATCTCAAAAATGTCTCAAACTGAGCGTAGATTTGTGTAGTCTGAAATCAAAAGCAATATTTTTGAAGATCTCGTTTCTATTTCTCAGTTACTTAATTGAGACGTAACTGAGCACTCAGTTGGGTTTGTGTGATCGGTGAAATATTTTCTTAGTTTCCTTCTTGAATACAGCCTTCACTCATCTGTCCTCTGCTGTCAGCGACAGTTTCAATATTCTTGAGTTAATATATCAAAGAGAACGTCCAGGAAATGCACACATCAGTAATGTACTGAAATCATAGACAAGAGAAACATGTTTCATGAGAAGAATTGAGCTGAAAATCCCCCATAGCCCAATGTTAACCATCACATCTTCCCACTGGAGACGGTGATTGCTCAGATGTTTCTCTTTCACAGCTCAGAAGAGTTCTTGAGTAATTGAAACACAGTAACACACAGCATGGAGTAAATTGTAAAATAATTTGGATTTGATAAGAAATGTTTGAATTATTGTTTTGTATTAAGATCACTGATATTGACTCTATTTAGTGACAATTATATTTAGTCTCAGGAGAAATATCGGACACACAGCTGACACTGAAGCAGAAACTTCCCTTTGCTTGTCATTTAATCCTATAGATATCTATGAGAAATAACTGAGATGTTAAAGAGATCTACTGTGTGTTTTTCTTAATTTTGATGTCAAGTTGTTGAGATGATGAATAGAGGATGATTTTGGAGTCTTGAGTCCAGTTTGAAATCTTATAAAGATTTTTTATATTTGTGTTGTATGGAGTTGTGTGTTTGCTGTTTTTTGTGTGATGGTGTGTGACTCACATTCAGACTGAACAATACACTGCTGAAAGACTCATTGTTGCAGAACTTCATTTGTGGAAATTTCAGCAATTAAGCTGTCAGAGACACGTCCTGAAATGACATTCTGTCACCTCGCTCTCCTTTAAGAAAGTGTCAGAGCGTGTGATCCAAAACAAAAGCTTTCTGCCTCATCTGAGTTTGCTAGACTTCCACCATGACATTTCCTAACCTCATACATCAGTACCAGAACATCTCTCAATGTCTATGATCAATGCTTCTGATGAGCTTCTGATCAGACCCCAGATCATCTGATACCTTTATATTCTATAGATGTTTTATTTCTGTACCTGACACAGTCAGCTGAAGCATTTAAAACCATTTTACGTTGCTATGACTTTGTTTACCAAGGCTAAAACCATTTGAAAAAATGACAATACCACCATGACATACAGTTTTATCATATTCAATATCAATAATTACAGTAAGTCTCAAAATTCTCTTATTTTGATGGTCTTTTTTTTCACTGTGAATATTTACATGCATGTTCCTGAAATCTGTAGTTGATGACTAAAAGCCTCTTGGTGTTTCACACCTGACTGGTCCAGAACCGCTCCATCATCATTCCCATTGTGGGCATAAATTGAATGGGAATGGAGTGATATTAGACGGCTCTCCATTAGCAACTAAATGATTGATTTCAGTGAAGCCCCTCAGATACTTTTAATTAAGTTATATCAGAAACACGACTGGAGACAAGGCCCGATTCAGAACTAAACCAACTGAAAATCTGTGATTTACAGCCATGCTTCTGGAAATATTACTGCTCATGTCAGACACTTGGGCTGTAGAAGCTCCACAAACACTGCTGTTAAAAGTTAACATGAAACAATATTTACATCTGATGATGATATTATAGGATGTATTTAAATATTCAGAGGACCAGTGCTTGAGTCTAAATAGAGATGTTTTATGTTATGATGAAAGAGAATGTGGAATGATGATTCTGGTGTGTTTGTTTCTCTTTCTTCTGTAGATTTTCTTTAAAGCTGTGAGCTCATTTGATCCTGAGTTTAACCTGACCAATCAGAGCGGGAAGGTGTTGAAGTTCAGTAACGAGACGTCTCATGTGTTTGTGGGGCTCTATCCTGGATCCACGTATTCCTTCACCATCAGAGCCAGCACGGTCAAGGGTTATGGACCTCCCATCATCACTCAGTTCACAACCAAAATATCACGTAAGAGCATCACTGTCTCCATGACAACAAAACACACATGTAAGACGTTCATATGGCAACACAGCTCTACACACATGAGACAGAAAAATCCGAAAAAAGCGTAATGTATTATTTATCAAGCAGCTTAGTCAAACTCTTCTAAAACTGGAGGAAAAGAGTTGATGGAGTCCATTTTTTTTTTTTGTTGTTTGATGAACAGCACCCCGCATGCCTGGGTATGAGCAGGAGAGTCCTCTGAATCAGACAGACAGTACTGTGACGGTCCTCCTAAAACCAGCCCAGAGCAGAGGAGCACCTGTCAGGTGAGACACACACACACACACACACACACACACACACACTCAGACGCACGCACGCACACACACACACACACACACGCACACACACACACACACACACACACACTCAGACGCACACACACGCACGCACACACACACACACACACACACACACGCACACACTCAGACACACACACACACACACACACACACACACACACACACACACACACACACACACACACACACACACACACACTCAGACGCACACACACACACACACACACACACACACACACACACACACACACACACACACACACACACACACACAGTGATTTTTAGTTGTGGATTCACAAAGAAGACAGCAGGTTGTGAAGCTCAAGCTGTTCTTGTGTAGCTGGACTTTGATTTGTTAATGTTTTATTGTTTGTGTGTTTGATCCCAAGCGCGTGGCCTTTCTTCTCTTTAGAAGATAAAAGCTTCATCTCAGTGACATCTGCAGCGCTTCCTTTCAGACCTAACACAGATGAATAGAAATGTGTGTGTTCTCATGTACATGTGCATTGTATCATATGAATTTAGAAAGTGTGTATTCTAAAGCGTATTTTAAAATACACACAGCACTTTAGCATGAATAAACCAGAGAGTGTTTTCACGCTTTCAGATAAATGGTCAAATATTTAAAAGCACAATGACTTTATTCTGCTGTGAGGTTATTTTAATGGAGGTAGACAGACAGGTGACAAAACACACCTGAGAGAATCTTACAGCCCTGATAAAGAGAAGATAGATCTGATCACATGATTCCCAGGTGATGTCATTCTTCTGTGAGGGGTTTTAATACAGAAAAGACATGCAGGCAGCGTGATTTCACACTTTAACAAGATGATTTAGGTTTCTGTCCCGTTTGTACGTTTGAGTACGGTGTTACTCTCACAGAAGTCCTGTGGCACACTTTGTGTTTGTTATGATGTTGATGGATTCAGGACGGATGAATGAAAAGAGCTGTGGTTATAAACGCATAAGAATTATGACACATAGACAATATCAAATGAATTTCTGATAGCAGATGTTTTATTGTGATAGGCTGAGATTGCATTCAGATGGGATTTCTGGGGCTTTGGGAATAAAAACACTGGTGGTGAGCGAGAGTAAAGATGACCGCAGGCTGGCACATGAATGCACAATAGAGAGATTAGTGTTAATGTTTGTTACTGTTTCCCTCTCCCACGCCCCGGCCCGCGCCGGCCCGTCCTCGCCCCCTCGTACTAAAAACCCTTTGAGACGTCTCAAGCGTTTCATGTAAAGCGCTCCCGTTCTTTGTGCTCTTCTGCATCCCACTGAAGCGTAAAACAGCCATCTCTCTCCTCTATTTCTGGACACAATTACTCGGGCTTTCATCCCTCGGGGTGTCATGTATCTGGCTCAGTTTTCTGCTTGTATTGTGTCGTTCAGAGCTGGACGGGTTTCTTCAGGGACATGTGATGACACGATAAAGAGGGTTACAATGATGGGCCGTGTCACAGATTCTCTCTCTGGATCTCAACACAAATCAGATGATGTACATGAGAGCAGGTGTGACACAGTAAGCAGCTTTTATTATTGGATGGATTGTGTGGGAAGATGCTGTTGATTTCCCAAACTCCTCTTAAAGCGCATGAGGGCCACTTTAGTCACTTTATTGCTTCTCGTTGTCATTTCATAATAGTTTACTTCAAGTTTTTATTAAATTCTGCAAAAAGTCAAAACACTGTTTCGAATTTATGGAGCTTGAGAATGTTTTCACAGTTATTGAATAAAAGAAACACTATGTGACATAAAGAATCTTTAATGATAACACAAATTGTTTCAGATGCACTTTTGTAGAGGCAATGTTTTTCATGTGAGGATATAAAGTTTTTTTTCTATAAGCTTTATTAAAACTGCAGGTCTTTTTACCCAGTATTCATAGCGGTTCTTCATTGGATGTGAATTTTAAGGGTGAAGTGTATGCTGATCCAGATGTCCAATACTTCAGGCTTAAGTTGATGTATGTGACATCATGTTGAGAATTGACACAGGATGCGTCCGTCCGGAAGCGTGATGGTGTTCTTAGACTGAAGTGTGAGGAGGAATAATTGGTGTCAGTGGAGGTTACGCTCCGGTCATTTAGCAGGTATTTGTTGTTGTTGATGTAGTTTGTATTGGGTTTTGTGATCGTGTTGTGTGATTACTCCAGAAAACATCCTGATGTGCTTTATAATGACCGTAACCACACATACCGCTCGCCTGGCTTCTCGTTGCCATGGCTTCCATTCTTTCCACGCCAATTAGAGAAAGAGTTTCCAAGGTCACTGATCCTGGAAGTCCAGGCTGCGGTGATGGAGATCAGACCCTCCAGATCAGCCTTTCTCAAACTTTCTTTAACTACTGCCACACCAATTATACTGTATTCATATTACAACCAAACAATGCTTTTTATTTTCATAAAAATACAGTCTTCCCATACTCTCTACATATGTATGGAAATGGGAAAAAAATATGGACAAAGCAGAAGTTTAAGGACAGACACAGCGGTTTTAAATCTATTAGGAACCAAATGAAATTAAGCTGAAATATTCTTCTATCTATAGTTGAATCATTCATTATGTGGTCGTGTTTTTTATTATCTAATAAGAGAACAGATATGATTTTGCACACGTGCAGTACCGTGTATGATGTATTAAATCAGAGATTCATGCCGTGAGTGATCCAGTGTTGTCACCTGTGATGAAATGGGTCAGTATGAGCTATTAACGTCTGTACATCACACACAGTGTCATCTCTTTCAAAGAATGGGTGGCCTTTAAAAAAGCTGTAAATCTTCAGAGCGGCTCAGGGTTAGGATCTGACTGCATTTAATATTTCATTACATTCACTTTTGCTGTTAAATAGTGTCTGCGCTGACATGTGTCATGCTGAAGGTCAAAGGTAAATATCAGACAGAATATTTACATCAATATACAGTATGTCTTGACATTTATCACACATCTGATCCTCATGGAATGTGTTTCAGATGTTCATTATCATTGCTATAATTCATTTCTGGAATGGAAAAATCAAGGTATGTAGTTTCTATAGGAAGCCTGATTATTTTCTAGGTCTTGTGAAGGTACTTTTTATTGAAGGACATGTTAACATTTTTATCAAGCAATCACACGGGATTTAAATCGAATCTCTTTTAATTTCATAAACGTGTCAGATGTGTAAATGTATATATAATTTCGTTTTATGTTTATTTATTTCGACAATGCTTTTATCAAACTAAAGCACAAATAGGAAATTAGTCACATAAATTGAAATATTATAAAGTTAATAAATATAGTTTATATGAACATGAATGAAATTACTTACAGTATTAACCTCGATCTCTAGATATTGTATGTAAATAAGAGACATCACGTGCCATCAGACATTTGGATTTGAATGTGTTGTGAGATGATTCATTGGAGTATTTCAGCTTATTTTCTGCTGGTTTAATGTAGAACATCATGTAAATGATTCTTCAACAGAATGTATTGATTCTATTAACCTTTGTGAAATAATCCATCCGTGTCTGATTAACCTCAAACCTTCTTAATTCAATTATCAATCTGTGTATTCACTCAGGAATAATCTGCAGCTAATTACAGCAATCACACAATTTAATAGCTGAAGCTGTGAGACCATGAGCTGATGTTTTATTCAGGAAGATATTGTCTTATGTCCATGAATGTAAACATACTGGTCTCTTTTCTCTGTCTCTGAGCGGGATACAGATGAGCTAAAGAGCTTTGTGACCTTTAGGCGTTTGAAATATTAAAGAGCAAATGGATTCTCGCTCAGGGTACTTGTAAAGCTAATTTATCTGCGACAGAAGGAGCGAGAGAGAGAGTTTGGAGGTTCTGTCTCTACTGGTCTAATAAAGGGACTTGGAGACCCGGCCGCCAGTACTTTCACTCCATTTAATTTGTCTCTGCGTGTCTCAGCCAGACACAGATATCCTCGCCGAGGTTTCTGAGCCCCGTCTCTCCTGATCCGGCTGGTGGATTCTGCTTCTTTTCTTTCGCTCTTTCATTATTCCCTCTACACGTGCAGCGTGTCGAGATCCTCGGCCGCCCGTGAGCCTGGATTGGGTTGTAATTTCACTCTCTCGCTGCTATGTTGGGCTCAGGGTTTGTCTAGAGATTCTAGCCTCATCATGCTATTTGTCAGAGTTGAGTTTGGGAATGTTTTTAATATCATGGCGTTGTAGTTGTGATGGGCTGATATATATCAGATGAGAAGGCCTGAACGCACTTCATCAAATGTGTTCAGACGATGACTCTAGGCTGAGATGTGAACCTGCCGATCACACACTTTATAGAGTAAAGCAAGCATGAAGCTGAGGATAAATCAGATGAACTTGTGTCTTTTTCTCAGTCTGATGTAACTGTGAGTTATGAATAGCCATATGGAAATAACTGATCTTTTACAATAGGAAAGTGTAATACCTGTGTTATTACAATGATTGGGATCTGAATAGTTTGGAAAGTGAAGTGATGTGGTCACATACGCACGCACGCACGCACGCACACACACACACACACACATGTAGTTGGTGGGAATGGTGTGTGACACAAGGTATTCATCTCAGTCTTTGTATTGAAGGTGGAGGAGAGGGTCAGTTATTCACTTTCTCCACCTACAATCCCCACTGATACTGAGTATCAAACCCACGAACTTGTGATCACGAGTCCAACACTGAGACCACGACTGCCCCTTTTACTGTAAAGACCAAAGTCAATTTAGTTTATTATTTATTAATTTATCATTACATATCAGCAGTGACAATTTGTGTACTTCTTTTGGGTGAGGGCATAATATGGACTTAGTCAAATTTGTCAACACCGCAGTTTTGCATCAACACTGCCCCACGGTAATACATTTTTATATGATTGTGTTATCATGATACTACAGGATATAATATTTACTGTATGTTTAAAAGCTTGTTGTATCCATGTACAAACAATAGTGTATATTAATATGTGTAAGTGTGTGTGTTTAGTGTGTATCAGGTGGTGGTGGAAGAGGAGCGTCCGCGGCGTTCACGGAGAGCTGCAGAGATTCTGAGGTGTTATCCCATCCCTGTCCACTTCCAGAATGCCTCGGCGCTGAACTCTCAGTATTACTTCACAGCAGAATTTCCTTCGGCACGGATTCAATCCGCTCTTCCCTTCACTGTGGGAGACAACCGAACGTATGACGGGTACTGGAACCTTCCTCTGCTGCCCCATAAGAGTTACAGCATCTACTATCAGGCGGTCAGCACGGCCAATGGGGTGAGAACACACGACGCCATCGTCTCTATAAACACACCCGTGTTAAACACTGATCACTTCAGCACTATTTTTTCTTTGCACTGAACTCACGCTTGAGAAAAATATAACTCTGATGTCATTAAAATGTTGACATTCTCAAGAGGTCAAGTGATGAATCACATTTCTCTCACACACATGCTGTGTTTTCACGTTCTTCTTCTCTTCGGTTTTCTTCACATGTTTCTCTTCTTTAATTGCTCCCAATTAACAGAATGCCACCAATTACAGCCAGCGTTTTCTCCTCTCCCCTGGTGACAGTAATGTAGGGAAAAACAAAAGTCCTTTCGTACAGAACCCCGGCGAGACACTGCTGACCTTCAGCATAAACGCTCTTCTATTTGCCTCCCGCTCCAATTATTTCCTTTTGAAACTTATTTTGATACTTTATTCTCTTCACAACAAAGTTGCTGAATGTTTTGGCAAGGTCGAATCGCAAGCCGGCAGATGCAGAGTTTGCTTTATTAACATCCTGACCGGTTCTTTCTGCAGAAGTTTGTGGAAATCATTTGAAGGTCGATAATATGCGTTAAACATTCCTCATCATATTTTCTAAAGAATGAAGAGGCAAAAATGTGTTGAGAGTGTTCTTGATGTGATATTTAAAGGGCCGGTACTCAAGCGTGATTCACCGATGCATTATTAACACTTGAATGTAATTGGAAATTAGAATGATCAGCCATCGCTCTTTTTAATATGCAAATTGACCCTAATGAAAGACCAGAGAGACGAGAGAGAGAGAGAGAGAGAGAGAGAGAGAGAGAGAGAGAGAGACGCTTCAGCCATTACATAATTCACTGTGTCTAATTAGAGTCACTTGGCCTGCAGGAGTGTGTGTGTGTGTGCGTGCGTGCGTGCGTGTGCGTGCGTGTGTGCGTGTGTGTGTTTGTGTGCGTGTGCGTGTGTGTCTGTATGTGTGTGTGCGCGTGCGTGCGTGCGTGCGTGCATGCATGCGTTTGTCTGTGTGTGTCTGTGAATATGTGCTCTGTTTGTATATGTACAACATTCTACATTCTCTGTGTAAGCATCTGTGTGTGTGTTAACTCTTTAAGTAGTGTATGTGTGATTTGTGACATTTGCGTGGGGATCTCTGCAGATGGCTCAGTGAAGGTCAGCTCAGCTCTGTTACTGAAAGAGTCTTATTAGAAAACACACACACACGCACGCACGCACGCACGCACACAGACACACACACACACACACACA
>CM065656.1:23617876-23640586 GCA_033220385.1 Triplophysa yarkandensis
TTCTCTCCTATCGGTTCAGTTCGAAAATGGAGATGATCTACCAGATGGCTGAGCTTAATCCGTTTTTCCGGAGAGGCCGACAAGATGAGGAAGCATTGGGATATTGGGAAGCACCCTACAACTCACACAAATAGCTCAGGTTGTGCAGCTCTTCCAGGATTTCACATCCCTGTCTTTATTATGTCAGCGTAGTTGGAAGAGCATGGAGAAGCTACCAGGAGACAGGCCACATTAGGAGATATGGAGGACTACCTCAGCCTTTGTGCAAGGAGGAACAGGAGGAGCCCTGCGAAATGACCTCCAGCAGCCCGCAAACGTGCATGTGTCCTCTCAAACGGTCAGAAACAGACTCCATGAGGGTGGTATGAGGGCCCGATGTCCACCGGTGGGGTTGTGCTTCCAGCCCAACACCGTGCTGGACGTTTGGCATTTTCAAGGGAACACACAGATTAGCAAATCCGTCACTTGCCCTGAGCACTAAACACATGAAAGCAGGCTCACTGAGCACGTGATAGAGTCTGCAGACACAGTGGAGAACATTCTGCTGCCTGCAACATCCTCCAGCATGACCGCTTTGGCAGTGGGTCAGTAATGGTGTCAGCGGTGCAGACAGCCTATTATTTCTGGGTTGGCCAGCTTGGGCCGGTCTTTTATTTGGGGTGGCACTTGATTGTCAAAAACTGCTATTTTAAAACTCACGCACCAAAGCACTCAGAGAAGCTGTTTTGTCGTCAGGCAATAAACAATGGATTGAACTGCCTTATGGACACTAATAATGTCTTATTGATAATCCAGGTTATTCAGTTGGATGGGTGCTTAGGCAAATGTGTGCGTGCGATGTGTCAGGATTATGTGTGGGGGTTAGGGACCTTAACATGAGACAGGGATGCTTTCAGTGCAAATGAAAGAAAGACACAATATGAATTGTCATTTTAGGGGATATTTTATTTAGGTAAACCAAAACATTTTAAGTGCAATATTCAAATTATTTGTGATAATATAACATATTTAAAGAGAGAGAGAAGATACAAAATACATCACAAATAAATAACAAGAGCAGATAGTAGGTCTAAATAGATCACACATGTGATAACACTACAGGCTCACCACAATCAGTAGTAGAGTACAACAGTGTCACTACAATCAGTAGTAGAGTACAACAGTGTCACTACAATCAGTAGTAGAGTACAACAGTGTCACTACAATCAGTAGTAGAGTACAACAGTGTAACCACAATCAGTAGTAGAGTACAACAGTGTCACTACAATCAGTAGTAGAGTACAACAGTGTCACTACAATCAGTAGTAGAGTACAACAGTGTAACCACAATCAGTAGTAGAGTACAACAGTGTAACCACAATCAGTAGTAGAGTACAACAGTGTAACCACAATCAGTAGTAGAGTACAACAGTGTAACCACAATCAGTAGTAGAGTACAACAGTGTAACCACAATCAGTAGTAGAGTACAACAGTGTCTCTACAATCAGTAGTAGAGTACAACAGTGTCACAACAATCAGTAGTAGAGTACAACAGTGTAACCACAATCAGTAGTAGAGTACAACAGTGTAACCACAATCAGTAGTAGAGTACAACAGTGTCACTACAATCAGTAGTAGAGTACAACAGTGTCACTACAATCAGTAGTAGAGTACAACAGTGTCACTACAATCAGTAGTAGAGTACAACGGTGTCACTACAATCAGTAGTAGAGTACAACAGTGTCACTACAATCAGTAGTAGAGTACAACAGTGTCACTACAATCAGTAGTAGAGTACAACGGTGTCACTACAATCAGTAGTAGAGTACAACAGTGTCACTACAATCAGTAGTAGAGTACAACAGTGTAACCACAATCAGTAGTAGAGTACAACAGTGTAACCACAATCAGTAGTAGAGTACAACAGTGTAACCACAATCAGTAGTAGAGTACAACAGTGTAACCACAATCAGTAGTAGAGTACAACAGTGTAACCACAATCAGTAGTAGAGTACAACAGTGTCTCTACAATCAGTAGTAGAGTACAACAGTGTCACAACAATCAGTAGTAGAGTACAACAGTGTAACCACAATCAGTAGTAGAGTACAACAGTGTCACTACAATCAGTAGTAGAGTACAACAGTGTCACTACAATCAGTAGTAGAGTACAACAGTGTCACTACAATCAGTAGTAGAGTACAACGGTGTCACTACAATCAGTAGTAGAGTACAACGGTGTCAATACAATCAGTAGTAGAGTACAACGGTGTCACAACAATCAGTAGTAGAGTACAACGGTGTCACAACAATCAGTAGTAGAGTACAACGGTGTCACTACAATCAGTAGTAGAGTACAACAGTGTCACTACAATCAGTAGTAGAGTACAACAGTGTCACTACAATCAGTAGTAGAGTACAACAGTGTCACTACAATCAGTAGTAGAGTACAACAGTGTCGCTACAATCAGTAGTAGAGTACAACAGTGTCGCTACAATCAGTAGTAGAGTACAACAGTGTCGCTACAATCAGTAGTAGAGTACAACAGTGTCGCTACAATCAGTAGTAGAGTACAACAGTGTCGCTACAATCAGTAGTAGAGTACAACAGTGTCACTACAATCAGTAGTAGAGTACAACAGTGTCACTACAATCAGTAGTAGAGTACAACAGTGTCACTACAATCAGTAGTAGAGTACAACAGTGTCACTACAATCAGTAGTAGAGTACAACAGTGTCATGAACAATATCACTAACTTACTGCACAGTGATATGGATTGTCTATAATAAAACAAAGAGATTGAACAGAAGGATAACACAATACTGAAGAGAGCTCTGACACACTGACAAACCAGGTCTAGAAGCAGCATTCGTGTGTGTGTGTGTGTGTGTATATTTGTGTGTGTGTGTATATTTGTGTGTGTACGTGTTATTGTGTGTGTGTGTGTGTATATTTGTGTGTGTGTATATTTGTGTGTGTGTGTGTGCGTGTTATTGTGTGTGTGTATATTTGTGTGTGTACGTGTTATTGTGTGTGTGTGTGTGTATATTTGTGTGTGTGTTTGTGTGTGTGCGTGTTATTGTGTGTGTGCCTGTTATTGTGTGTGGTTGTATATTTGTGTGTGTGTTTGTGTATATTTGTGTGTGTACGTGTTATTGTGTGTGTGTGTATATTTGTGTGTGTGTGTTATTTTCTGTTTCTGTGTGCGTGTTATTGTGTGTGTGTGTATATTTGTGTGTGTGTGTATTTGTGTGTGTGTGTATATTTGTGTGTGTGCGTGTTATTGTGTGTGTGTGTGTGTGCTTGTTATTGTGTGTGTGTGTGTGTGCGTGTTATTGTGTGTGTGTGTGTTATTGTGTGTGTGTGTGTGTGCGTGTTATTGTGTGTGTGTGTGTGTGTTATTGTGTGTGTGTGTGTGTGTGCGTGTTATTGTGTGTGCGTGTTATTGTGTTATTGTGTGTGTGCTGTGTGTGTGTGTGTGTGCGTGTTATTGTGTGTGTGTGTGTGTATTTGTGTGTGTGTTATTGTGTGTGTGTGTGTGTTATTGTGTGTGTGTGTGTTATTGTGTGTGTGTGTGTGCGTGTTATTGTGTGTGTGTATTTGTGTGTTATTGTGTGTGTGTGTGTGTGTTATTGTGTGTGTATTTGTGTGTGTGTGTGTGTGCGTGTTATTGTGTGTGTGTGTGCGTGTTATTGTGTGTGTGTGTGTGTGTGCGTGTTATTGTGTGTGTGTGTGTGCGTGTTATTGTGTGTGTGTGTGTGTGTGTGTGCGTGTTATTGTGTGTGTGTGTGTGTGTGTGTGTGCGTGTTATTGTGTGTGTGTGTGTGTGTGTGTGTGTGTGTGTGTGTGTGTGTGTGCGTGTTATTGTGTGTGTGTGTGTATTTGTGTGTGTGTGTGTGCGTGTTATTGTGTGTGTGTGTGTGTGTGCGTGTTATTGTGTGTGTGTGTGTGTGTGTGTGTGTGTGTGCGTGTTATTGTGTGTGTGTGTTATTGTGTGTGTGTGTTATTGTGTGTGTGTGTGTTTGTGTGTGTGTGTGTGTGTTATTGTGTGTGCGTGTTATTGTGTGTGTGTGTGTGTGTGTGTGTGTGTGTGTGTGTGTGTGTGTTCTCTTCACTGCGCGTGCGCTGTGTCTGACCAATCACAGTCCTCAGATGTTAGTGACGTGGAACACAACTATCTGTCTGTATTATAATTTAATCGATATTATTTTAACATCATCAGTGAAACCAACATGTATAACACACGTGTCGTTCATCTTTAAATAAAATAATTATTTTACATTTATTATGAAAATGTATATTTAGTTTGTGTTTAATGAGTTTAATGCATTCTGTCAGTGTGTGTGTGTGTGTGTGTGTGTGTGTGTGTGTGTGTGTGTGTGTGTGTGTGTGTGTGTGTGTGTGTGTGTGTGTTTGCACTTCCTGTTTCACCTGTTGGACAGGTATCAGACAATCTAACATGGAGGACAAACACAAACTCAACACATAAACAACAGAAATAAAAGAGAAAGAAAAGAGAAAGAAAAGAGAAATAAACTCGTTCAGACTGTAATCTGAGGATTTATGAGCGGAAGTCGATGATGGATGACAACGGAAGTGGTTTTAAAGGATTATTGTGTTGTGTTTTGTGTGTTTTCGGTAAGTTTGGTTTCATTCGACACACTTTCACTTCGTCAACGATTCTCATGAACTTATATTTCACATATTTATTACATCTTACATATTGTTTCGTGTTAAAACAGAAGAACTTTATTACAGAGTTCATATAGAAGTCTCTGTTTACTACACACACACACACACACACACACACACACACACACACACACACACACACACACACACACACACACACACACACATAGAGAATAGAGGTATGATGACATCACACACACACATAGAGAATAAAGGTATGATGACATCACACACACACACACATAGAGAATAGAGGTATGATGACATCACACACACACATAGAGAATAAAGGTATGATGACATCACACACACACATAGAGAATAGAGGTATGATGTCATCACACACACACACACACACACACATAGAGAATAGAGGTATGATGACATCACACACACACACACACACACACATAGAGAATAGAGGTATGATGACATCACACACACACACACACACACACACACACATAGAGAATAAAGGTATGATGACATCACACACACACATAGAGAATAGAGGTATGATGTCATCACACACACACACACACACACACACACACATAGAGAATAAAGGTATGATGACATCACACACACACACACACACACACACACACATAGAGAATAAAGGTATGATGACATCACACACACACATAGAGAATAGAGGTATGATGACATCACACACACACACACACACACACATAGAGAATAAAGGTATGATGACATCACACACACACACACACACACACACACACATAGAGAATAAAGGTATGATGACATCACACACACACATAGAGAATAGAGGTATGATGACATTACACACACACATAGAGAATAGAGGTATGATGTCATCACACACACACATAGAGAATAGAGGTATGATGACATCACACACACACATAGAGAATAAAGGTATGATGACATCACACACACACATAGAGAATAAAGGTATGATGACATTACACACACACATAGAGAATAGAGGTATGATGACATCACACACACACATAGAGAATAAAGGTATGATGTCATCACACACACACATAGAGAATAGAGGTATGATGACATCACACACACACACACACACACATAGAGAATAAAGGTATGATGACATCACACACACACACACATAGAGAATAAAGGTATGATGACATCACACACACACACACACACACACACACACATAGAGAATAAAGGTATGATGACATCACACACACACACACATAGAGAATAAAGGTATGATGACATCACACACACACATAGAGAATAGAGGTATGATGACATCACACACACACATAGAGAATAAAGGTATGATGACATCACACACACACACAATAACACACACACACACACACACACACACACACACACATAGAGAATAAAGGTATGATGTCATCACACACACACATAGAGAATAAAGGTATGATGACATCACACACACACATAGAGAATAGAGGTATGATGACATCACACACACATAGAGAATAGAGGTATGATGACATCACACACACACATAGAGAATAAAGGTATGATGTCATCACACACACACATAGAGAATAAAGGTATGATGTCATCACACACACACATAGAGAATAGAGGTATGATGTCATCACACACACACATAGAGAATAGAGGTATGATGTCATCACACACACACACATAGAGAATAGAGGTATGATGACATCACACACACACATAGAGAATAGAGGTATGATGACATCACACACACACACACACACACACACACACATAGAGAATAAAGGTATGATGACATCACACACACACATAGAGAATAAAGGTATGATGTCATCACACACACACATAGAGAATAGAGGTATGATGTCATCACACACACACATAGAGAATAGAGGTATGATGTCATCACACACACACACATAGAGAATAGAGGTATGATGACATCACACACACACATAGAGAATAGAGGTATGATGACATCACACACACACACACACACACACACACACACACACATAGAGAATAAAGGTATGATGTCATCACACACACACATAGAGAATAGAGGTATGATGTCATCACACACACACATAGAGAATAGAGGTATGATGACATCACACACACACATAGAGAATAGAGGTATGATGTCATCACACACACACACATAGAGAATAAAGGTATGATGTCATCACACACACACACATAGAGAATAAAGGTATGATGTCATCACACACACACATAGAGAATAAAGGTATGATGTCATCACACACACACATAGAGAATAGAGGTATGATGTCATCACACACACACACATAGAGAATAAAGGTATGATGTCATCACACACACTCACATAGAGAATAAAGGTATGATGTCATCACACACACACATAGAGAATAAAGGTATGATGTCATCACACACACACATAGAGAATAGAGGTATGATGTCATCACACACACACACATAGAGAATAAAGGTATGATGTCATCACACACACACACATAGAGAATAAAGGTATGATGTCATCACACACACACATAGAGAATAAAGGTATGATGTCATCACACACACACATAGAGAATAAAGGTATGAGGTCGTAAGGTAAGGTATTTGTTGTTGAAGGATTGTTGTTGTCACAGGTCAAAGTTAACCTGTGTTGGACTTTGTCTAGTCACTGGCTATCACTGACACAACAGACATACACAAAAGCTCACTTTACTGTTGTGTTATTATGTTTTTTTATCGACAGATTCATTCACCTCAATCAAGACTATACCTTGAACTACATAATAATGTTATGATTCTGAGAGGTTTTGTTATAAACTGCCGTGATATTTTTTATTTAATGGCGAATTTTATATACGCTGGCCTACTTGCATTCAATCATAGATTTTGCGTAGCTCCGCTGAAATATAAATGGTTTTCTTTGACAATCAAGAAATACTTTATTACATGTTTGTTTATTTTTGAAACTCAAGTCACAAACATCTGAGATGACTTGAGGTTTTGATTTACTATCATTGTCTTATCGTGGTCTAATATAAAAGCATTTGTCATTGAAAACAAATAATGTCAGGCGTAAGTGTTAACAGCTTGAAATCTTGATCACTTTATCAGACAGTCTGAAACCAAATCTGGGTAAAAAGATGACTAAATGGAGTGATCTAAATATTTTGTGTGTGTGTTTGTAGTTCTGCTAAGTGATGTGTGTTGCATCACAGTAAAGACTCCTCCAGAAATCAACGTCATCAGAGGTGCGACAGTGTCTCTGTCTTGTACCTTCACCTCCTCCAGCCGGGTCACCAGTCTCATGTCTGTTGACTGGGCCTTTAGACCACAGAGCGGCGGTCCTGCCAAACTGGTGAGACACACACACACACACACACACACACACACACACACACACACGGACTCACACACTCACACGGACTCACACACACACTATTGTGGTGATGATGACTTGTGGTGATTTAGATTGTATGATGAAACAGTGGTCATGTATTGAAGATGTTGAGACAGTTATGATGTTGAGACTGTTATGATTTGGGGACAGTTATGATGTAGTGATGATGTTGACAACCGGTGTTTCCAACCAAATCTTTGGGGTTATACAGAAAGCTGCTGCAAGAGTGTTTTTTATGAAAAGAACCAAAAAGAATACATGTAACACCTTCCTTCATCAAGCCACATTGGCTCCCCATAGCTGCTCCTATTGAATCCAAAGCTCTCCTTATAGCCTTGTAGGCTATAAGGAGAGCTTTGAATTCAATAGGATGACCAACAAGGGTTTAGCACCCCGCTACCTTCACTCACTACCTTCACTGAATTACAGATGTATGCTCTCCAAGTATCTGCGCTTTCTTAACAAGCAATTTCTTGTGGTGCCATCCCAAATGGGTTGGTTCCTCGATGGTGGAACAATCTGCAGGTTACAACTCATTTGGCAGATTCTGTCTTTATCTTTGTAAAAGTCTTAAAACTAATCTTTTACTAATTGTCTACACCCAATCCACTAAAACCTTACCTACTCACTCTTTAAAAAAAAATATTTTATAGTTTCTTCCCTCCTACAGGTTTTATCTTGCCTTGTGTAACTCGTTGTGGCACTTTTTCACCTATTGTTATCTCTGCTATTTACTTCATTGCCTTCTTGATCCTTTTTAAGTCGCTTTGGATAAAATCATCTGCTTAATGCCTAAAAGTAAATGTAAATGTAGAGACAATGATGATGTTGGGAAGGTGATGATGTGGTGATGTTGAGATGTTGAGACACTGATGCTGTGGTGATGATCCTGAGACAGTGAGGATTTGAGGATGATGTGGAGACAGTGATGATGTTGAGACCGGGATGACATTGGGACAGTGATGATGTTGGGATGATGTTGGGATAGTGATGATGTTGGGATGATGTTGGGACAGTGATGATGTTGGGATGATGTTGGGACAGTGATGATGTTGAGATGATGTTGGGACAGTGATGATGTTGGGATGATGTTGGGACAGTGATGATGTTGAGATGATGTTGGGACAGTGATGATATGAGGATGATGTTGGGACAGTGATGATGTGGGGATGATGTTGGGACAGTGATGATATGGGGATGATGTTGGTACAGTGTTGATGTGGGGTTGATGTTGGGACAGTAATGATGTGGGGATGATGTCGGGACAGTGATGATGTGGAGATGATGTTGAGACAGTGATGATGTGGAGATGATGTTGAGACAGTGTTGATGTGGGGATGATGTTGAGACAGTGATGATGTTGGGATGATGTTGGGACAGTGATGATGTTGGGATGATGTTGGGACAGTGATGATGTTGGGATGATGTTGGGACAGTGATGATGTTGGGATGATGTTGGGACAGTGATGATGTTGGGACAGTGATGATGTTGGGATGATGTTGGGACAGTGATGATGTTGAGATGATGTTGGGACAGTGATGATATGAGGATGATGTTGGGACAGTGATGATGTGGGGATGATGTTGGGACAGTGATGATGTGGGGATGATGTTGGGACAGTGATGATATGGGGATGATGTTGGTACAGTGTTGATGTGGGGTTGATGTTGGGACAGTAATGATGTGGGGATGATGTTGAGACAGTGATGATGTGGAGATGATGTTGAGACAGTGATGATGTGGAGATGATGTTGAGACAGTGATGATGTGGAGATGATGTTGAGACAGTGATGATGTGGAGATGATGTGGAGACAGTGATGATATGAGGATGATGTTGAGACAGTGATGATGCGAAGATGATGTTGAGACAGTGATGATATGATGATGATGTTGAGACAGTGTTGATGTGGGGATGATGTTGGTACAGTGATGATGTGGAGATGATGTTGAGACAGTGTTGATGTGGGGATGATGTTGGGACAGTGATGATATGGGGATGATGTTGGGACAGTGATGATATTAGGAGGATGCTGGTACAGTGATGATGTGGGGATGATGTTGGGACAGTGATGATGTGGGGATGATGTTGGGACAGTGATGATGTGGGGATGATGTTGGGACAGTGATGATGTGGGGATGATGTTGGTACAGTGATGATGTGGGGATGATGTTGGGACAGTGATGATGTGGGGATGATGTTGAGACAGTGATGAGGTGAGGATGATGTTGAGACAGTGATGATACGAGGATGATGTAGGTACAGTGATGATGTGGAGATGATGTTGGGACAGTGATGAGGTGAGGATGATGTTGAGACAGTGATGATACGAGGAGGATGTTGAGACAGTGATGATACGAGGATGATGTAGGTACAGTGATGATGTGGAGATGATGTTGGGACAGTGATGAGGTGAGGATGATGTTGAGACAGTGATGATACGAGGAGGATGTTGAGACAGTGTTGATGTGGGGATGATGTTGGTACAGTGATGATATGGGGTTGATGTTGGGACAGTAATGATGTGGGGATGATGTTGGGACAGTGATGATGTGGGGATTATGTTGGGACAGTGATGATGTGGGGATGATGTGGGACAGTGATGATGTGGGGATGATGTTGAGACAGTGATGATACGAAAATGATGTTGAGACAGTGATGATGTGAGGATGATGTTGAGACAGTGTTGATGTGGGGATGATGTTGCTACAGTGATGATTTGGAGATGATGTTGGTACAGTAATGATGTGGGGATAATGTTGAGACAGTGATTATGTTGGGATGATGTTTGGACAGTGAAGATGTGAGGATGATGTTGAGACACTGATGATACGAGGATGATATTGAGACAGTGATGATGTGAGGATGATGTTGGTACAGTGATGATTTGGAGATGATGTTGGTACAGTGATGATGTGGAATGTTGGTACAATGATGATGTGGGGATGATGTTGGGACAGTGATGATGTGAGGATGATGTTGAGACACTGATGATGTGAGGATGATGTTGGGACAGTGATGATGTGGGGATGATGTTGGTACAGTGATCATATGGAATGTTGGTACAGTGATGATGTGGAATGTTGGTACAGTGATGATGTGGGGATGATGTTGGTACAGTGATGATGTGGGGATGATGTTGGTACAGTGATGATGTGAGGATGATGTTGGGACAGTGATGATGTGAGGATGATGTTGGGACAGTGATGATGTGAGGATGATGTTGAGACACTGATGATGTGGGGATGATGTTGGGACAGTGATGATGTGGGGATGATGTTGGTACAGTGATGATGTGGAGATGATGTTGGGACAGTGATAATATGGGGATGATGTTGGGACAGTGATGATATCAGAGGATGCTGGTACAGTGATGAGGTGGGGATGATGTTGGGACAGTGATGAGGTGGGGATGATGTTGGGACAGTGATGATGTGGGGACAGTGATGAGGTGAGGATGATGTTGAGACAGTGATGATACGAAAATGATGTTGAGACAGTGATGATATGAAGATGATGTTGAGACAGTGATGATGTGGGGACAGTGATGAGGTGAGGATGATGTTGAGACAGTGATGATACGAAAATGATGTTGAGACAGTGATGATACGAAAATGATGTTGAGACAGTGATGATATGAAGATGATGTTGAGACAGTGATGATGCGAAGATGATGTTGAGACTGTGATGATGTGAGGATCATGTCTAGACAGTGTTGATGTGGGGATGATGTTGGTACAGTGATTATGTGGAGATGATGTTGAGACAGTGTTGATGTGGGGATGATGTTGGGACAGTGATAATATGGGGATGATGTTGAGACAGTGATGATATTAGGAGGATGCTGGTACAGTGATGAGGTGGGGATGATGTTGGGACAGTGATGATGTGGTGATGATGTTGGGACAGTGATGATGTGGAGATGATGTTGAGACAGGGATGATGTGGAAATGATGTTGAGACAGGGATGATGTGGAGATGATGTTGAGACAGTGATGATATGAGGATGATGTTATGACGGTGATGATTTGGGGATGATGTTGAGACAGTGATGATGTGGGGATGATGTTGGGACAGTGATAATATGGGGATTATGTTGGGAAAGTGATGATATTAGGAGGATGTTGGTACAGTGATGATGTGGGGATTATGTTGGGACAGTGATGATGTGGGGATGATGTTGGTACAGTGATGATGTGGGGATGATGTTGAGACAGTGATGATGTTGGGATGATGTTTGGACAGTGAAGATGTGAGGATGATGTTGAGACACTGATGATACGAAGATGATATTTAGACAGTGATGATGTGAGGATGATGTTGGTACAGTGATGATTTGGAGATGATGTTGGTACAGTAATGATGTGGGGATAATGTTGGTACAGTGATGATGTGGAATGTTGGTACAGTGATGATGTGGGGATAATGTTGGTACAGTGATGATGTGGGGATAATGTTGGTACAGTGATGATGTGGGGATAATGTTGGTACAGTGATGATGTGGGGATAATGTTGGTACAATGATAATGTGGAATGTTGGGACAGTGATGATGTGGAATGTTGGTACAATGATAATGTGGAATGTTGGGACAGTGATGATGTGAGGATGATGTTGGGACAGTGATGATGTGAGGATGATGTTGAGACACTGATGATGTGGGGATGATGTTGGGACAGGGATGATGTGGGGATGATGTTGGGACAGTGATGATATGAGGATGATGTTGAGACAGTGATGATGTGGGGATGATGTTGAGACAGTGTTGATATGGGGATTATGTTGGTACAGTGATGATATGGGGATGATGGTGGGACAGTGATGATATGGAGATGATGTTGAGACAGTGATGATGTGGAGATGATGTTGAGACAGTGATGATGTTGAGATGATGTTGGGACAGTGATGATATGAGGATGATGTTGAGACAGTAATGATGTGGCGATGATGTTGAGACAGTGATGATACAAAGATGATGTTGAGACAGTGATGATATGAGGATGAAGTTGAGACAGTGTTGATGTGGGGATGATGTTGGGACAGCGATGATGTGGAGATGATGTTGAGATAGGCATGATGTGGAGATGATGTTGAGACGGTGATGATGCGAAGATGATGTTGAGACAGTGATGATGCGAAGATGATGTTGAGACAGTGATGATGCGAGGATGATGTTGGTACAGTGATGATGTGGAGATGATGTTGAGACAGTGTTGATGTGGGGATGATGTTGGGACAGTGATAATATGGGGATGATGTTGGGACAGTGATAATATGGGGAGGATGCTGGTACAGTGATGATGTGGGGATGATGTTGGGACAGTGATGATGTGGGGATGATGTTGGGACAGTGATGATGTGGGGATGATGTTGGGACAGTGATGATGTGGGGCTGATGTTGAGACAGTGATGATACGAAGATGATGTTGAGACAGTGATGATATGAGGATGATGTTGAGACAGTGTTGATGTGGGGATGATGTTGAGACAGGGATGATGTGGAGATGATGTTGAGACATTGATGATGTGAAGATGATGTTGGTACAGTGATGACTTGGGGATGATGTTGAGACAGTGATGATACAAAGATGATGTTGAGACAGTGATGATATGAGGATGAAGTTGAGACAGTGTTGATGTGGGGATGATGTTGGGACAGCGATGATGTGGAGATGATGTTGAGATAGGCATGATGTGGAGATGATGTTGAGACAGTGATGATGCGGGGAGAATGTTGAGACAGTGATGATGCGAAGATGATGTTGAGACAGTGATGATGCGAAGATGATGTTGAGACAGTGATGATGTGAGGATGATGTTGGTACAGTGATGATGTGGAGATGATGTTGAGACAGTGATGATATGAGGATGAAGTTGGTACAGTGTTGATGTGGGGATGATGTTGAGACAGTGATGATACAAAGATGATGTTGAGACAGTGATGATATGAGGATGAAGTTGAGACAGTGTTGATGTGGGGATGATGTTGGGACAGCGATGATGTGGAGATGATGTTGAGATAGGCATGATGTGGAGATGATGTTGAGACAGTGTTGATGTGGGGATGATGTTGGGACAGTGATAATATGGGGATGATGTTGGGACAGTGATGATATTAGGAGGATGCTGGTACAGTGATGATTTGGGGATGATCTTGGGACAGTGATGATGTGGGGATGATGTTGGGACAGTGATGATGTGGGGATGATGTTGAGACAGTGATGATACGAAGATGATGTTGAGACAGTGATGATATGAGGATGATGTTGAGACAGTGTTGATGTGGGGATGATGTGGAGATGATGTTGAGACATTGATGATGTGAAGATGATGTTGGTACAGTGATGATTTGGGGATGATGTTGAGACAGTGATGATGTGGGGATTATGTTGGTACAGTGATGATGTGGGGATGATGGTGGGACAGTGATGATATGGAGATGATGTTGAGACAGGGATGATGTGGAGATGATGTTGGGACAGTGATGATATGAGGATGATGTTGAGACAGTGATGATGTGGGGATGATGTTGAGACAGTGATGATATGAGGATGAAATTGAGACAGTGTTGATGTGGGGATGATGTTGGTACAGTGATGATGTGGAGATGATGTTGAGACAGTGTTGATGTGGGGATGATGTTGGGACAGTGATAATATGGGGATGATGTTGGGACAGTGATGATGTGGGGATGATGTTGGGACAGTGATGAGGTGAGGATGATGTTGAGACAGTGATGATACGAAAATGATGTTGAGACAGTGATGATACGAGGATTATGTTGAGACAGTGTTGATGTGGGGATAATGTTGGTACAGTGATGATTTGGAGATGATGTTTAGACAGTGATGATGTGGGGATGATGTTGGGACAGTGCTGATATGGGGATGATGTTGAGACAGTAATTATGTGGGGTTGATGTTGGGACAGTAATGATGTGGGGATGATGTTGGGACAGTGATGATATGGGGATGATGTTGGGAAAGTGATGATATTAGGAGGCTGTTGGTACAGTGATGATGTGGGGATGATGTTGGGACAGTAATGATGTGGGGATGATGTTGGGACAGTGATGATGTGGGGATGATGTTGGTACAGTGATGATGTGGGGATGATGTTGGTACATTGATGATGTGGGGATGATGTTGGGACAGTGATGATGTGGGGATGAAGTTGGGACAGTGATGATGTGGGGTTGATGTTGGTACAGTAATGATGTGGGGATGATGTCGGGACAGTGATGATATGGGGATGATGTTGGGAAAGTGATGATATTAGGAGGCTGTTGGTACAGTGATGATGTGGGGATGATGTTGGGACAGTAATGATGTGGGGATGATGTTGGGACAGTGATGATGTGGGGATGATGTTGGTACAGTGATGATGTGGGGATGATGTTGGTACATTGATGATGTGGGGATGATGTTGGGACAGTGATGATGTGGGGATGAAGTTGGGACAGTGATTATGTGGGGATGATGTTGAGACAGTGTTGATGTGGGGATGATGTTGGGACAGTGATGATGTGGGGATGATGTTGAGACAGTGATGATGTGGGGATGAAGTTGGGACAGTGATGATGTTGGGACAGTGATGATGTGGGGATTATGTTGGGACAGTGATGATATTAGGAGGATGTTGGTACAGTGATGATGTTGGGACAGTGAAGATGTGGGGATACAAAAAGATTTTTTACAAGAGCCTGTGAGTCAAATGAAAATGCCACAAGGGCGAGCTATGAGCTGGCAACGTTAATTGCTAAAAATTGCAAATCTTTTCTTGAGGGTGCATTTATCAAAGAATGCATTATATGAAAATGGTTGAGAATATCTGTCCTGAGAAGAAGCAAGAGTTTGCCAACATTTGCTTGGCTCGTAACACTGTAGCACGGAGAATTGAAGATAATTCATCAGATTTTATAGAATCAGTTGACGTCCAAAGGAGTGGATTTTGACTTCTTTTCAATAGCCTGTGATGAAAGCACGGACCTATCTGACACAGCTCAGTTGCTGATTTTCATGAGAGGGGTAGACAATAGAATGAATGTGACTGAAGAGCTACTTGACCTCCAGAGCCTTACGGGCCAAACATGAGGAACAGATTTATTTGTTTCTGTTAGTTCTGCCATAGATGACATGAATCTGCCTTGGAACAAAATTACTGGGATTACTACTGATGGGGCACCTGCCATGGCTGGTGAACGAAGTGGATTATCAACCCTAATTTGTAACAAAGTGAAGGAAGAAGGAGGCAATGCTATTAAACTCCATTGTATCATTCATCGACAAGTTGTCTGTGCTAAACATCTCAAATGTGATCATGTTATGAAACCGGTGCTAAAGACTTTTAATTTAATTCGCTCTAAAGCCCTGTGCCACCGCCAGTTTAAACAGTTTCTACTGGACGTCCAGGCAGAATATGATGTGTTTTATATCACAGCAATGTAAGATGGCTGCACTTCAGCGTATCTACTCTCTCAGGAAGGAAATTTGAGAATTCTTGGAAACAAAGGGACAACCGATGCAAAAACTATCTGATCCTATTTAGCTGGCAGATTTGGGGTTTCTAGTTGACACAACAAAGCATCTGAATGTACTGAACACAAGTCTTCAGGGGAAAGATGCAGCGGTGAACCAGCTCTATTCACACCTCAAAGCCTTTGGAACAAAGCTGCAACTTTTTATAAGGCAGTTGTCACAAACATAGCCCATTAACATACATTTTTCAGCGTTGCAGGAAATAATGAACAGTTTTCCACAGGACAATATCAGTGCGCAAATGAGCAGATATACAGCAGACATCACATCTCTGGCTGGGGAGTTTAACAGGCGCTTTCAGGATTTTGAAACTATTGAAAAAGAGCTCAGCCTTTTCTCCTCTCCATTCTCTGTTGACCCCAATGATGCTCCAGATCAGCTGCAGCTCGAGCTCATTGAGCTGCATTACGACATCGATATACGCAGTTGTCACCAACAGCTCTCTTGTGAACTTTTACCACCAACTGTATAAGAGCCGGTTTCCAGAGATTCGAACATTTGCTAAGAAAATGCTGAGCTTGTTTGATTCCACATATTTGTGTGAGATGACATTCTCTGCTATGAACTTTAACAAGAACCACGTAAGGACAAGACTAAACGACTCTCACCTGCGTGACATTTTGCGTATCAAAACCACTGCCTTTGAAACAGACCTTGCCTATGTGCTACAGTCCAGATCTCAGTTTCACCCTTCACATTAGTGCAGAACATTTTTTTCAATACAGATGAATACATGATAAAAAAAATTCTCAGTTAATGTTGGTTGTGTTCCTGACATATATTTCAGCATCCTTTGTTGTTGTTTTTTTATCTGGCCTTCAGATATGAAAGTCAGAGTGATTTTACTACTTTTTAGAATAGTCATTCAAATCGTTTGTATAAAATAGTTAATTTGTACTTAATTTTAAATGTCAGGCAAAATGGTCGGCCCTCACGCATGTTCACTTCATCAAGTCTGGCCCTCTTTGAAAAAAGTTTGGACACCACTGCTGTACTAGGATCGGCCCACGAGTGGCAAGCAAGGGCTACTGAAGTTAACCCAAGTAATCATTCGGAATGGGGATAAGTCACTAGAAACCTATGCTGTGCTAGATGATGGATCTGAATGTACTATCTTGTTGAATGAAGCTGCTTGACGTCTAGACATTCAAGGATAAATTTAAGATTAGGCTCTGCGCACAGTGAGACAGGATGTTTAGACCATTCATGGCAGATCTGTATCTTTCTCCCTGTATGTTTCCCACTCTGACAAATCCTACCCAATCAAGGGTGCTTTCACAGCAAAAGAGCTAGCCCTAGTTTGGCATTCTTACCCCATCTCTGACTTACAAAGAAGTTATCGTCATCTCTATGACTTACCTTTGCATGAAATCCATGAAGCGCAGCCCTTAGTACTTATCGGCTCAGATTATCCTCACTTGATAACCCCTGCGGAGCCTGTGAGATTGGGTTCTCTTGGAGGTCCAGCAGCGGTTCATACTATGCTTGACTGGACATTGCAAGGTCCCTCAAGACTTATTAAGCCTCAAGAATGCTGCCTCAAGAATGTTTATTCATTTCCTGTGTTTCTCCTGAAGCTGAACTATTTCGTCAAGTCGAAATAGATGCAGAAGCTATCCACCTTCAAGAGGAGAAAACCATCAGGATTGATGTAAATGGTGTCAAAAGGTATGCAACTCCTGTATTCTGGAAATACAGTGTTCACATGTTATGCAGCACAGAGCAGAAACTAGCTAGAGAGCCTAGTACAGCTGTACTTATGAATTAGAGATTCAGAAACTGTTGCAAGCGGCTTATGTCAACCCAGTGACATCTGCAGAATGTGATTCGAGTTCCAAGACGTGGTACATACCATATCATATAGTTCTACACAATGCGAAGAACCTTATTGTCTTCAATTGTGCTTTTGAGTATTAGGGATCAACTTTAAGTGCCAGCTTGTTGGGAGTTCTCCTCCGCTTTCTAGAACATTCTGTGGCCATCTGCAGTGATATGAAGGGTTTGTTCCATCAGATGTGTCTCCTTGAAGAAGATAAACCCTTCCACCATGTTTGTGGCATCATGGAAAAACATCTGAACCGGCCATCGTGTATCAGTGGTTAGTTCTGCAATTTGGCACTGCATGTAGCCCTTGTTGTGCTACCTATGCACTTCAGTCCCGTGCAAAGATGGATCTCGAAGCTACTGATGAAGTACGTCAAACGGTGGAGCGTAGCTTCTATGTTGACAATTGTCTCAAGAATGTTTCTATTGAAGCTCAAGCTTTACAGCTGCTAAACCGATTGCAATGTCATCTTATGGATGGTTGATTCGAATTGAGGCAATAGGCCAAGGTTATTCACCACCTGCCTGCAGAGTTGAAAACGAAGAGTGATGAGATTCAGCTCAGTCAAGAAATGGCCAATCCGAGGGAGAATGCCCTTGGATTGATATGACAATGTAAACCAGACACATTGGTATTCAACCTTACCAGAAGGAGGATGGTGAAATTACGATGCGAAGCATATATCGCACTTTAGCCAAGCTCTACGACCCCCTTGGGAGAGTGAGCTTCCACAAGTGTCTCAGATCCATCTGCCAAGATGCTACAGATCCAGTCTTCAGTATCCTGTCAAGAGCCGCAGTGTTTACATGTTTTGTGATGCGTCTGAAAAGGCGTATGGTTCTGTAGCCTACTTGTGTTCTGAAGATGATCAGGGCAACACGCAAGGTCACAAGTCGCTCCGAAGAAACAGATCTCCATTGCTCATTTAGAGCTTTGTGCTGCATTGACAGGAGCGCAGCTAGGAGATGTCCTGAAAAAAGAGCTAACTCTAGATATCTCCAGATTGGTCTATTGGTCTGACTCGACAGCTTGTCCTTTCTATTTTAATAGAAATACTGATTTTCATGCGTTTGCTCAATGTTCTAGACTGGATTCTCTTTTTAGTATTTTAAGAAGCCTTTTTATTTGTTTTAATGATTTGTTTTCCGTTTAAAGTTTTAATTTGGGGGTTAAATTCAAAAGGAGTAGAAGTTTTGATTGCCAGTTACTCAATTTTATGGTTCGTCAAGCAAAACTTGCTATTTATACAAGTAGGAAAAACCAGAACGAACAAAAGCCTGGCCAAGATGTCTCTGTGTTGTCTAAAGCTCTACAAAAATCCAGAGTTTTGATTGAGTTTAATTTCTACAAGTCTTTGAATGACCTTTCCATGTTCAACCTTAAATGGTGCAACAAAGGTGTGCTGTGAATGAAGAAGAATTATGTTTCACCCACATATTGTTATTTTTTGAGAATATATGTTCATGTATATAAATATTTGTGTGTATCTCCATGCAGGTTTATACATGAGCAAATTATTGGAAATCTGTAATAAAGATTTGTTTTACATACAATTTGTTTTACTCTCTCTCTCTCTCTCTCTCTAATTCTCTCTCTCTCTCTCTCTCTCTCTCTCTCTCTCTAATTCTCTCTCTCTCTCTTTCTCTCTCTCTCTAATTCTATCTCTGTGTAGTTTTTTCACTTCTCATCTCAAGCGTACCCTCCTGAGGATAATTATTTTAAGGATCGTGTGAAATGGATGGGCAGTCCATCACGAGGTGATGCATCCATTCAGCTTCTGAACGCATCACTCACAGATAACGGCACCTACACCTGCTCTGTACGCAATCCACCTGACATCCAGGGCAGCCCCGCTCAGACCATCCTCACTGTTTCCCCAAAGAGTAAGAAACGGCACCAAACATCATCATTTATTAAATCATACTTCTTTCCAAAATCAATACATCTGTCTGTGTCAGGGTTATCTGTGGCGTTCACAGATGTGGCCGTGCTGTTGGTGTTTGTTTCACTTCCGTCAGGTCTGATAACTTTGGTTCTGCTGGGCAGGATACTCTGTCCATGCTGGTCTGCATCAGAGAGTAGTCCGTCTGTGACCCATCACTCGCCCATCGAGGTGATCTCTGGGTAAGACATCCTTAACATCTGTCTGTGAGCGCTTAAAACTATAAGAGCAGAGTAATGTTTGTGTCTGTTTCCACAGAGAGGAGTATTTTTACAAACAAACCCCACCGAAGCAAACATGTTGCAGCCTTTACTTTAAGGTGATTTTCTGATCTTATCTAGATAAGAAAGTTATGTCATTATGCAGATATCTGTATTTCACTGATTCCACAAACAAACAAAAGGTATTTCATTCAGCCAACATGACTTAATTAATAATAAACGAGTTGTAGGGAAAGTCATTAAAAACAGCTTAACTCCACTCCACCTCACCTCCTAAATTAAATTTGTTAAACTTTACATATGTCAGATTGGAAGATGTTGGGAGAATGACTTATAAGACGTCCATATGGATAAACCTTCTTATTTAATGTCCTCAGAATTTTATATATGAGTGTTTTTTTTGTGTAACAGTTTTGTGTCAATGTCCTTTTTTAAACTACAAAATATGCAAAAATGTTCAAGTGATGTTTAATGTTTCTTGTCTTTTAGGATAAACCCGACTACAAGCTACACGAAAAAGATCATGAACACACAGTCACTGAGTCACAGTGTTAAAACATGTCTGTGTGTTTGTGTAATTCATCTTTGTCTTTATTATCTTTTACTTATCTGGTTTTCATAAACTAATGAATTATTTCTTATTACTATTGAAAAAGAATAATGGATGTGTTTTTGTACTCACACATTAACTGCCATGTATTGTTATTCTTATTGTGTTAAAGGTGTAGGATTGAGGCTCAGATATATATGTAACATGTTCATAATGTCCGGTATAAATAAATGGCATTTAAATGAAACTCTTTGTGTTCTTTTAATCTGTAGTCCGGTTGAAGTCACACCTCTCTTACGCTTGACTATGTTCATCAGTATGTGTGTTTGTGTTAGTAAACCGCTCTAGATGACGCTCTTGCCTTGTTGCTATAGAGACGGAGCATTAAATGGAGTAATACGAGGGATTCTGTGGTGTCCGTGGGGTCTAGTGAACACTAACACACAGATGGAGTTTCACCCTCGGCTGGAGTTGGAGGATGCTTTCCTATGTGGTTGCCTTGGCAACAGTTGCCGGTCTGATCGGGGGTGGAGGTGCAGTCCTTCCAGGGTGTGTGATGCAGGCTAAAGGTATCCACACGTACACACGCACAAAACATGTGAATCAGCAGAAAGCAAATGAGGCGCCACTGAGAAACTTCATTTGAAACTCCACAAGTCACACACACACACACACACACACACACACACAGGCAAACACACACACACAGGCAAACACACACACACACACACACACACACACACAGGCAAACACACACACACACACACACACACACACACACACACACACACACACACACTTGCATTTAATACCTGAGGCTCATGTGTTTCACTCTAATAATGAAGTTACATTGTACAGATAACATCAGGCATCTATCAACATCACATTTATATTCTTCTGGAATATTATATTAATGGTAAAGACACGAGAGATTTATCATCAGACTTTATGTTTAAACTTATAGCTGGACAAATAAACCCAACCCTTCGTTTAAATAAACCAAGAAATCATCCAGCATGTTTTTATAGTACAATTAGACGCTTTGATATGAATTGATTTATTTGTGTGATTTTTGAGTATAAGTGTGTGAACATGTGGGTGGTTTGACCTACACCGAGATGTTCAGAATGATGAAGATGTTCTGCTGCTGTTCTGGTGTTCAGTGAGGTCATCTCTGTTTTAAGAGAAACATTATAACACCCCGAGGACATTGACTCATCGTTACCATGTGAACAACATACAGCATCTCATTCACTTCATAAATATAACCCCTAAAACCAAACACACATCACTGTAACCAACCGGAAACATCCGCGTGCTCAGTCACTTACAGCAAGTGTGAACAGGGCGGGGCTGTGTGTGTGTGTGTGTGTGTGTGTGTGTGTGTGTGTGTGTGTGTGTGTGTGTGTGTGTGTGTGTGTGTGTGTGTGTGTGTGTGTGTGTGTGTGTGTGTGTGTGTGTGTGTGTGTGTGTGTGTGTGTGTGTGTGGGTGTGTGTGTGTGTGGGTGGGATTATTGTCATTGTTGGCAGTGCAGAGAGACAGACAGAGTGTGACTGAGTCTGAACTGTGATGAGTTTGAGCTTCAGAAGCATCAGCTGTTG
>CM065656.1:23641086-23688586 GCA_033220385.1 Triplophysa yarkandensis
CGTTCTGGGGTGTTGAGGGGCGTTTGCTCTTCATTTGTGGATCTGAGCTCTCCTGAGAGTTATAGGACATCTACTGCCTCAGGACCAGAAACACGCTTGTAAAGTCTCTCTGTAGCAGAGGATCACAGCAGTCTGAGAGAGAGAGAGAGAGAGAGAGAGAGAGAGAGAGAGAGAGAGAGAGAGACCAGAGAGAGAGAGAGAGAGAGAGAGAGAGAGAGAGAGAGAGAGAGAGAGGAGAGAGAGAGAGACAGAGAGAGAGAGACCAGAGAGAGAGAGACCAGAGAGAGAGAGACCAGAGAGAGAGAGACCAGAGAGAGAGAGAGAGGACCAGAGAGAGAGAGACAGAGAGAGAGAGAGAGAGAGAGAGAGAGAGGACCAGAGAGAGAGAGACCAGAGAGAGAGACCAAGAGAGAGAGACCAGAGAGAGAGAGAGAGAGAGAGAGAGAGAGAGAGACCAGAGAGAGACCAGAGAGAGAGAGAGAGAGACCAGAGAGAGAGAGACCAGAGAGAGAGAGACCAGAGAGAGAGAGTGACCAGAGAGAGAGAGAGAGAGAGAGAGAGCAGAGAGACCAGAGAGAGACCAGAGAGAGAGAGACCAGAGAGACCAGAGAGAGACCAGAGAGAGAGAGAGAGAGAGAGAGAGAGAGGACCAGAGAGACCAGAGAGAGAGAGAGAGAGAGAGAGAGACCAGAGAGAGGACCAGAGAGAGAGACCAGAGAGAGACCAGAGAGAGAGAGAGAGAGAGAGAGAGAGAGAGACCAGAGAGAGAGAGACCAGAGAGAGAGAGACCAGAGAGAGAGAGACCAGAGAGAGAGAGAGACCAGAGAGAGAGAGACCAGAGAGAGAGAGAGAGAGAGAGAGAGTGACCAGAGAGAGAGAGAGAGAGAGAGAGAGAGAGAGAGAGAGAGAGAGACCAGAGAGAGAGAGAGAGAGAGAGAGAGAGAGAGAGACCAGAGAGAGAGACCAGAGAGAGAGAGAGAGAGAGAGAGAGAGAGAGAGAGAGAGAGAGAGAGAGAGACCAGAGAGAGAGACCAGAGAGAGAGAGAGAGAGAGAGAGAGAAGAGAGAGAGAGAGAGAGAGAGAGATGATGATGGGCCAGCAATGAAAGAAAATGAGTTCTGCTTTATATTCCACACATAAACAGTTTCACTGCTGAAAATTAATTACTGAAATCGGCTATAAGAGGAAAAAAATATGCCTCTTTATTATCTCAATTATTTCTCCTGACGGCTGGCCTGGTTGGCTATGGTTTGGCCAGAAGTCGTTTTATCAGTGTTCTTCACATCTGGCTTGTCTCGAGGCACGCGGACCGTGGAAAAGGGAAACAAACACATCAACACCGAGCCATGTGGCTGGAGGGCTCTGATAACCAAACAGGCAGAATTGACACTGAAGGCCCGGCGCTGTTATTGCCGTCCGACAGACAGACACACAGAGTCTTAAGGGTCTGAATGTTTCAGTATACTCTCAAGAGTGTTATTCTCCACATGAGAGGATTGACAAGTATATTGTGAAGAACAAACAAAACATATCTCTCATTCTTGTTCTACATAAAGAACATAACCTGTCATAAATATAGAAACAAATGCTCTGATACTTTCTGCTCTTTACCAGTAGATCATTTCTACAAAGAACGTGGCATCAGATGAACAGTCCGTGTTGAATGTGTATATTCAATATCAGGTTTCAAACACCCACAATGCAACATTGAGATGCCACTCACGAATCAATTACATCAAATGACTTTAGGCTTCATTTCTGTCCCACTATCGATTGTAGTTATGAGCCCGGACGCAAAGTCAAGCCAATTAAAGGAAATATAATTGATTTTATTTCACCCGTGGGCTGGAAGAAACCAGTTTAGGCAAACTAGATCAAATCAAAACCTCTTCCCTGACCTGAAAATCATTTAATGAGGGAATATATTCTTCTGAAGCATGTCATAAAATTTACTATTCATTAATCATATGAGAAAAGCCTAACATTAAATTGAATAATCTTTTTATCAAGTATTTGTTTTTCAAAAAAAATATTTTCATTTTCTCAACTGAGCAAAGAAAAGTTGTGATATGTAAAAAATCAGATATACCTACTATGTCCAAACTCATGGGAAATTCATAACTATTTTATCAAGTGGCACATTTTGTATTAAAGATTTTTTTTTTTTATTATAACCTTTATATTTGTATTATCTTAGACTAGGTTATTTGGACCAACAGGACCTTTAAATACAATATTCAATTTAAATTATATAAAATATATCCCGTCGTGACACAGATGAAACAGAAATGTATGAATTAAAGCATACAAGAAATAAAAACAGAATAGCCACGTCGTGATATTCACATAAAAGTTACCCCATTCAATATTTGTTTCCAAATAACCTTTTTTCATTTATGTTTTGCAATCTTTGCACTACAGACAAATGTACTTTTTTATCTTTATTGTGACTATTTTTGAAAGTTTAGTTTAATAAAAATAAAAATAAATATTCTTTATAAAAAATTAAACATTAAAGTTAATTAATTAAGTAGTAAATTAAACTTTAACATTTCAAGTTTGTACGTACAGTATACATTTTTGGGGGTTATTTCAACCAGATGTTGGGTGAAAAATTAAGAAACTCAGATGTTTGGTCATAAATTCTACCCGCTTTGTTGTTTTACCCCATTATTGGGGTCAAATATAAATTCAGGGTCGATTTAAAAACAATAATTGTTTTGTCCATTTCTGACCCAATGTTGGGTAGACTTTTGGATATTGTCACATTTTTAGCATACATTTTGAAATAAAATGCCTTTTGCGCGTACTCATGGTCACACATCAGGGTACATTCGTTAGATTATTAGAAGGGTTAATCTCTTTGTAAGAGTTGTACTCACAGAGCTCTCTCACTCGGTGGGCCGTCATCATGCCACTATGGATGGCACACAGCTGCGAGATTCTTAAAGCGGTAAAACATCGCTTCCATCTGTCTGCAACCCAGGGTGTCGTCTATCTAGAGCCCGGCAGTGGCCATGCGTGGCCCGAGAAAGCCCAGGTTCAGTGTGGATGAAAGAACACAGAGAAACTATCCCACGCACCTGTTCCAAATGTTCCTACTCCATCCATTCGTCATGGTCATTTTGTGCCGCTAAAGGAATTTTACCCACCTGCACCTGGTCTAAATGGAAAAGCTCTTACGAGAGAAATTCTCCCTGCGCCGTGTGAAAATATGACACTTGTTAACAGCAGTTTGGCTGGCTGTATCCAGTGCACTTTGCAAGGGAATGCACACTTCTCGACATCTGCTGACTATCGACAGATGCGATGATAGACGTGTTGCCATACACGCTCACAGAATCGAGCATGGACACCATCCAAAAGCCATCATCAACACAGAGTCAAAGTGTGTGTCACGTGAGCTTGTGTGTGTTAGACACCACGCTCCATTTGGCAGGTGTGCATCCCCCAGACTTGAATTTGCGCCAAGTGGGTGGCGAGGAAAGCGAGAGGGAGATAGAGGCCGTGCATCTGCGTGAGGTGACAGATGGAGATGGTTTAACTTCCAGAATTCGGTTAAGATCTTGAGCTTTTCTGGGCCGATCTGTGCCGAGCAGGTGTGCTGAAAAACACCAGAGAGAAAGTTCAGCGGGTGGCTGTTGAGGAGTCATTCATAAAAGCTTTTCCAGAGACAGACAGGGAGGCCTTAAAGGGCCATTCACGCAAACTGAAAATAATGTTATCATTTTCTCACCCCTCATGTTTCTCCAAACCTCCATGATATTGTGGTTCATCTGTGAACATTAAGGAAGACGTTTGGCAGAATGATTCATCATGTTTGGTGATTGTTTGTGTTTTGTTATGTGAACTTTATGTTTGGTTGAGTTTTTTTCTGCGGATCACAAAAGAGGATATTTTGAAGAATGTTGGTATAAAATAATAATACAAGTGAATGGGTATCAGAATCATCATTGTTTTGCATGTCAATTTCTATGTTTGTGACTGTCTTTTAAAATATCTAACCCATAACATGCAGTGATAAATGGATGTTAACTTTGATAATATTATTTAATCCTTTGTAAAGTAAAAACAGAATTTGGACGTACAAGATTCTTGAAAGACATACAATATCTTGATATGCACCCCTGGATTCGATTCGAACCATTTAAACAGGAGATGTGTAGAACAAATAGAAAAAGAAACAATTTGGGTCTACATAAAAAATACAAAAAACAGTTTAATTTGACTTTTTTCTCTGTATTCTTAATCAAGGCACATTCACTTGAGAAGTACCTTTAATTAATAATGCATTTATTGCCATTCCTTAATACTGGACATCTATTTTTTGATGTTTAAATCACTTTAAATCATTACCTTTATTCATGTGTGTCACACAACAGACCAGAACTCAAACACTCTGGAAAAACACTTATTGTACCTAAATGATTTTGTGTTCATGAGTTTGTGTTCATCTCAAACCTCAAAACAAAAATATTCTGACATGACCTCAACACATCAAGTCTGCATTACTTACTTAAGGTCATCTTCACACTAAAGACACTTTTTGCATTCAGGTCCCCTGAAATGGCTGTAAGAGATAAAAAAAACTTCCAAATATTCTTGGAAGGACCACAAATACAGCCACCAGCCTCAACACATCATTTCTAAATGTTATAATAAAATAATTCATGAGGATCGCTGTTTAACCATGACGTTTTATCCAGCTCAACCTTAAACCAAACCTCCAGTCCAGCTAATGATCAACCCAAACCACGTAAAGCTGGATCACCTGGATTTTACGGAAGGCCACACTCGGCTCTTTCCTTTTTTCAAATATTCTCGCTTGATGCAAGTTCAACACGTGTGTTAATGGAAAGCTGTGTTATTTTGTCATTGAGCTCAGCTGCCTGGTTAAAATCCTAATTAAGCTCTCCCCTGCGCTCCGGCTCTATCTGTTTTCTGAGGAGAGCCTGTACGCCGCTGATATGCCGATCTCTCTGAAGCGGCTGCTCCGGTTCGGTTCTGCCCTGGGCTGGAGGAGATAAGACGCTCCGACTGCTTGCATAACGCTCCCCTCCATCGTGACCTTATCATCGGGAGCAAAGCTGGTCTGGGCCACAAACCGCCATCATCACACCTGTGCAGGAGACGACAGGACCACAGAGATTATAGAGAAATCATTATCTAGCTTTTTTGGCCAAAACACATTTAATAGCGGAGAACATCTAAGGGATACACATTTACTTTACATACTGTACACTCATACACATTGGCCAGGCTGACTTTAAAATGACTGACATGAAACAATAACTGTGTTGGAACTTTTACTGCAGCGTAAAGTTTTTCAACTTACACTAAAATGGTTTATTCATCCAAGTGAAAAATAGGGTTAATGGTTCAAATATTTTACAACTTGAGCCAATGAAAAGGATTGATATTTATAAGATAAGATATTTATATTCAACATTTGAAGAAATAATTGTATACTAAATTAAATGTAATGCTTAAAACCTTTTTCCTGTGTAGTTTTGTTTTTAAATACAGTACAAAAACAATAGCAATTTTGACATTGTAGAGTTTTATTTGTTCCAATAATTAAGGTTATTAAACAATAATGAAGAGAGAATTGAAAAATACAAAAATTATATTTCAAATATCATACAACAAAACATTTATATATAAAAGCAATTATATATTAATTTGTGTATTTAATATAAATTAGTATTAATTTGCAGAGCTATGAACAAATTCGACACTTTTTTGATGGTTAACAGTTTGTCTAATTTAACTTTTTTCCAAGAGAAACATTTAAAACAAAGTTACGACAACCCTGTGAGATCAAAAAAGAGCATCTTCTGAGAAATAACAGTGTCCTCTACATATAGACAGAGGAAAGTCCCTGAAATATTTTGTGGTCATGGGGGTACGAAAAGATGCTACATTTAGGACTCTGTTACACAAGTTCCACCAGTTACACAAGGCCAAACTCCAATACACAAACGAATGCACACACACACACACACACACACACACACACACACACACACACACACACACACACACACACACACACACACACACACACACACACACACACACACACACACACACACACACACACACACACACACACACACACTCTCATATCCACTCTGCTGGCCACCATCTGTGGGAGTTTGGCAGTGACAGCCGGTACATCTGTGTGCACATCCTCTTTCACTTCTGCGCTCGGTGTGTTTGTGTGCGTGCGTGTGTGTGTGTGTGTGCATGTGTGTGTGCGGAGGCCAGTGGGTCACAGCTGTACACAAGCTAATTTCTCAGTAGCAGAAACGTAGCGATTGGCCGGAGGGCTGAAACACTTCAGCCTTTAGAAAAGCATATGGTCATTTCTTATACAATTGAACTGTTTATTATGATTTAAAGTCCAGTATCAATTGTGGGCGTTTAAAATGTGAAGAATATTAATAGTGCTTATGTTTAGATTCAGGAATATGATAATAAACTCTGATAATAAACAATGAAACTTAAAAATAAACTAACTTCTCAGCATCTGTCATCCTCCTCCTGCAGTTTGAGTATCTGCTGTTTTTTTGAATTTGATCATTTTCACCTGCAGTTGAAATCCTGTAGACTTGAAAGCAAAGGGTCACAGCACTACATTTTTATTTAATATTTATATTTATATTAATTTATATTTTATATATATTTTATCCATGACTACATGTCTTTTTGAGTATGTGCAATCCCTGGAATAGAACCCATGACCTTGCACCAAGCTCAAACCAATGAAAAACACATCAACGAAGTTAATCATATTATCTCATTAATCCTCATTTTTTATCTTAGAAATCAATACGATTAAATTAAGAACAAATATAGACCCAAGAACAAGTCTCATATGTCTTTATTACACTCTAAGATATGTTCTCATCAGTGTCTCAAACTAAGTTCAAGTCTTAAAACATAAATCGATATTGTTGAAGATCTCAATATGTTCTCAAACATGATCCAAATACAAATTATTTTACCCATAAAAACTTCTTTTGACCCTCCACACTCTTCATGGATTTAAAGAACAGTTTTCCACCGGGAAGCAGCCAGAATTCCCAGCAACATCCGAGCAATCCCCAAGAAACAATTCAACCTTCCCAAAACTGACCAGGACACCTTGACAACCAAATAACTACATGGAAACCACCGAAAACCTCCAGGAACCTCATGATGTAAATCTCTGTTTTTCAAATCTGTTTGAATGCCAACTGCGTAACAAATGTTAAGCATATGGGCAGAGTTATTCAGCGGAGCGATTCTGAATATTAATAACATCATGATGCAATGAGTAACAAAGCCGGTCTGTGTTGCAATATGCCTTCAAACTCAAGAAACAAGCTCAAAGATGAGAGCAATACTGAAAGTGGAGGCACTGAACCCGGTGAAGCATATGTTCATTCCCAGTGTCTTAGAGAGGAAGTCCGGGTGCCAGGATGGGCCTCTACTGTCCAGTAGGAAGAGGAAGACAGATCTGCCCGCAGACACAGCTGGATCCGGCCGGAGGAAGCCTGGACACGGAATATCACAGCACCTCAGAACGGTTTATTTTCCTCTGGGGAACCAACCGCTCACATGGGAACAGGACACACATGCGTGCCAACACCTACATTTCATACACAAGTGATAGAGCTTGAGATATAAGATGACATAATTAAAAATAACATTATAAAATAAAATAGATGTTAAAAATGATTATTAGCCTGGTAAAAAGGCACTGGAATTATAAACTGAAGATTAAGTCAAAAAAATGTCATTGTAAAAAATTATAAAACGAAAAACGAAACTTAAAAAAAGTAATAACAAAAACAGAGTAAAAATAAAATATATTCAGATCTATCTGCTAAATAGAGAGAGAGAGAGAGAGAGAGAGAGAGAGAGAGAGAGAGAGAGAGAGAGAGAGAGAGGGAGAGAGAGAGAGAGAGAGAGAGAGAGAGAGAGAGAGAGGGAGAGAGAGAGAGAGAGAGAGAGAGAGAGAGAGAGAGAGAGAGAGAGAGAGAGCTACGTGCTGTCAGCCGTCAGACATGTCACTGTTAAACCAAAAGCCCATAAACTTTGAAGAACAGAAGCATTTTAAAGACTCTCAAAACTAAAGGAAAAGGAAATGCTCTGTGGCATGTGTTAAAAAGAACAAGTGAAACAACTTATGTGAGGTCAGATCTTTCCTGTACAGTCCTCTCTTTGGGTTTTCTGCCCATGCTTTAAGGCACGTGTGCGTTTCTGGAGAAGGAATCTAACCTGTATCCCTTAAAGAAAGTGACAGCTATTCCCTGGGAATATTGAGGTATGTATTTGCTGGAGTGTTAGTAGATGCATTGGGATGAGATGACCGGTGAGGTCCATGTGAAGAGACCCATCAGGTCAGGTGTGAGGAGATCCACCTCGACCAACTCCTTTTACTCCACCGCTGGCACTGCAGCCAGAGTACCAACCGTCACGCTGACCAGCCGGAGGATGGTCACAGAAAACCACACGTTACAACGCTCAACACAACCTGTCAAGAGACAAAACACAGGTGAGCACTCCTACAGTACATTCAGAGGCATCAACATTTAAATCACACAAATGAACTTGTCATTAGTATTATTAACTGTAAATAAAAATAAAAATATTGCACGATTGTGATTGTGTTAGATGCAATATATTATGAAATGTAAAAAGCTAAATGTCCACTTCTGCTTTCCAAAGCCTTTGGTGATGACTTTTAACTGAATGATGTCAAGATGGTTTAACCAAAAATACTACAAATGTTTAACTTCTGTTTATTGTAGTAACCCATGTCTGTGAGCACAGGAAAAACATTAGACAAACATTAAGTTTACATTCTGAAGTATATGAAATTATGCCGTCGGTGGTACTTTGTTTTTTCGTACATGTCAAAGTTGCAGCATCAACTATATATTTGGATGACATTGGTTTGCTTTCATGTCTTTAAGACAAGAGCTGAAGCATGGGATCCCATTGCAAAACTTTAAACTTTTTTCAAATCCGCAGCATCCGAAACTTGAGACCACCTGAAGAATTCAATGTCAAAGTGGCAATTTTAAGCCTGGACGTCTAACTGTAAATATACATCATACATTACCCGCTGTCGCTCTTGGCAATAATGAGCTATGCGCGTGTTTCTCTGATACGTGCAGCATCATTAGTCTTAGGCATAAACCTTTCTGTAACTCGGTGATAAAATGTCAGAGGCAGAACGTTGAACGTCTTGAGTGCTTTGGAGCAAAAACACAGTGGGTTTTTAAACAGTAGTGCTTTGTTTCCTGCAACCTGTCCAGGTGTGTGTGTGTGTGTGTGTGTGTGTGTGTGTGTGTGTGTGTGTGTGTGTGTGTGTGTGTGTGTGTGTGTGTGTGTGTGTGTGTGTGTGTGTGTGTGTGTGTGTGTGTGTGTGTGTGTGTGTGTGTGTGTGTGTGTGTGTGTGTGTGTGTGTTGGGTGATATAGAGGTGTATGCACTCTCAGATGAAGTGGCTCGGGCCCGACTGCAGCTCGTGATAACTGCTCGTGTGAGATGTCAGAACACTGAATCCTCTTTATCACATGCTGCATGCACACCAGACCATAGTAAGAAGCAGCCACCCACGTGTATAAAAAGATGGGGGTGTCGGATCTAAACCCTGAGATTCCTGAAAGAATAAGGGAGAGAATTATCAAAACAAAGTGTTGTTTCTCTGCTATCACAGGCAGCAGAGCTTGGCCGCAGTAATCCACGGTTATTTGAATGGGTTTGGATTATATTTAGGAGTATCTTAGAATCCCTGAATGTGTCCGAGGTGGGCATGAGGACAAGGGAAGTCATCTGTGCTGAAATCTTTACCAGCCATAACAAATATTCAATCAAAAATGTCCTCCAGTGATACAAAACACATGAAAATATCCGGAAATTTGGACCCTCATGGACATGTTTCAGTGGGTGTTGATGATTCTGCAAAACATTTACATGTGTAGAAGCCAGAGAGACACAATAAAGATCTGTTCAAAGACAAACATTAAACCATGCTTCAAAAAATGAAGAATTATTTAAGACTTTATTTAATATATTTTGTATGAAAGGGCACTTCAGTGCCCCGAAGCCCAAACATCTGCACAATAAAGTGACAACATGCAAACAGTTTTGTGGGATTATATACATGTTGTACAGTCATGTCCAAAAGTGATGTCTTACAGCCAAGTCTTTACTTTACATTTAAATATGAATTGAAACTTTGTTTTCGTGTTCTATAGTTAAACGTGGAGTTTAAACTCAAGCTCACTTTTGGAAAATAGGATTTTTTTGCAAAGACACTCAATCAAAGCTTACTGAGGGAAAAGGCTCAACAAAATATTAATTGCTAATAAATAAATGTATTAATTATGTAAGAGTTTTGTTTACTACTTCAAGTTTATAGTTTATCCTTTTCTGCCAAACATCTACACTCTAAATAAATGCAAACCAAGATTGGACATCACCTTTGGCAATAAATATGCATTGCAATTCGATAAAAATCGCAAGAATTCATATTATATATATCATACTGTATTGATGTGTGAATGCAAGCATGCAGCACAGTATTGGACAGGAGAAAGGGAAGAGAAATGGAGACATAACAAACAAACAAGAGAGGGAGAGTGAGAGAGAGAGAGAGAGAGAGAGAGACCAGAGAGAGAGAGACCAGAGAGAGAGAGAGAGAGAGAGAGAGAGAGAGAGAGAGAGAGACCAGAGAGAGAGAGACCAGAGAGAGAGAGAGAGAGAGAGAGAGAGAGAGAGAGAGAGAGAGACCAGAGAGAGAGAGAGACCAGAGAGAGAGAGAGAGAGAGAGAGAGAGAGAGAGAGCAGTTATCCCTCCCTATTTCCTCTGCACCAGCTTTGTGGTCTCTATGAAGAACAGATGTTCACAACTTGATACTGCACATCAACCCCCTCTGCCTGCTATCTTCAGTCTCAGCCTGCCAACTGCCTGAACACACACACAAACCCAAAGTCAGGGTTTAACTATCAACACGCACACCTGCGAGGGCACATCCACACACAGATGTGCAAATGAAAACGCAACGATTTCTAGATTTCACAACAACGCAAGTGGGAAGAGGTCACACGTAGGAAAGAAACTTCACAAAACTGCTTTAATATTTTACATGTTTCTCCAACTGAATGACACGAGCAGAGAATGGAGAACGTGGCACACTGCCAGTCTCTCATTGTTTTCCTGAAGATTATCAAAACTATTCCATCCACAGTCATATACAATAGTATATTCTGCTGTACGTCAATATTTGGAATTTTTTACTTCAAACGGAAAGTTAAAATGTAATTAAATAAAGATATATATTTGAATAAAAATCTTTCCGTTATTTTTCCATACTTGCCGTGATATGTCATGTTGGTATACGCCTTGCATTTCTGGAATGAACAAAATGTCATTCTCATCCTGTAACAATGTTCAAAATAAGAATATTAATTGAATGTGTTGAACAGTTTGGAAATGTTTGACTAAAATGTTTCTAATAATCTTCTAAATCATTGAATCTCAATTACTACTGTGACAAAAACAGAACTGTGCCTTTATATTGATTTCTCGTATTAGAAAACAAAACATTTCTCTTTACAATTCATTAGAAACAAATAATATTTCTAGGCCTTCGCTTCACACACCAGTCCATTTTTTATTTCAATACAATAATTATTTATTATTTTTTGTGCTAAACTTTGTGATTTTTCTACAAAACATCTTTGTAACAATGCTCTTTAAATTGATCGATTAAACGGAATTAAACATTGAATAAAATGAAGTGCAGACGTGTCAACATAAACACTCAAATAAACTCAAGACGTGTTACAATATGCGTTACAGTCATGCAGAAAGACAGATGTTGCTGGTGCAGCCAGCTGTCAATCATATACTGTATAATAACCCCACCTGAGACAGGACTTCGCGGTGGGACTTACGGTCACCACGGTATTACAGCAGGATTTTAGCCCGCTCTCTTTCCAAAGCTAAAGAGTCTGGGTAAGAGAGTAAGAGACATGCCCAAGTGCATGGCGCAATAATCTGTTGCACTATGCTGCATTTCAAAACGCACTTCATTATCTCCCTCTCGTACGTCCCGTCTCACATCCTCTCTTCTGATGTCTTACCCTGTTGAGAAATGACAACACATTTTTTCCATCTTATTTAATCTCTGCGATTCAGGACAGCGATAGCGGCAAAGAAACACAGAGACGAAGCTCTTCGCGCCCCTCCATGTAAAATCGTATGACTCCGTTCTCCGTTCCACCGCCTGTGGCCACCTTCTCATTAGATAAACTCGCTCTCCGAGCATCGGCTTAAAATAACTTTCATTTACTGCCGTCTGTAAGGGTGACTCAACAGGGCCACTGAATGCCAGAGCTTCAGCGGATGAGGACAAAGACAGCGAACAAAAGAGCTGTGTTTCTGTCGGCTAGCACCCGGCCTTATCTCTTCCAAGCACTCTGGATGGCGAACGCAGCCACAGGAAAGGATTTATAATGTGCCAGCGAAAAAAAGAGGCCCGAACCTGCATTTCAGACAGTCATTTCCATACGGACACAATAAACCCAATCAGACACGAGCATCTCTTCTCTTCTTCAGCATCAGATGGAGAGAAAAGAAAGACAGACGAGAACATTTTAATGTCACTAGGTGAAGGTCAATGCGCGGAGGGCGGTGTAGGTACAGAGATAGGAGCTTTTAATAGAGAGGTTTGAAAAGTGATCGCTCTGAAGAGAGCCGACCGCGCTGCTATAGTCACAAAGACCCAAATGAAGTTTGGAAGATGTGTCAAGGGCTGACATTGACAGGCTGTCGACCAGCTTACCCTTGCGAGATCATCAAGCTGTCAATCAAACTGTTGTCATGGCGATGAGAATCCCTCTTGCTCCGTTTGCTGCAACAGTGCGGACTGAAAAACAAACCCAGAATGTTATTTTCTGCACATGATTAAAGAGGAAAAAAGTGTCAACATCAAAACTCTAACACAAAAGAAGATACTTTGAAAAATGTCTTGCTGGTTCAATGGGATCCCAGTGTAGTTTGGCTACCAATCTTTAAAAATATCTTCTTATGTGTAGGTCATATATGTTTGGAACGACATGCAAGTGAAAGCGAACACACAGTCTTTACAGTCACAACACATCATCTATTCATTTTCCTCCTCTGTACAGAGGATGGCCTGCCATGGTAAGACAGACAGGGCTATAACTCCCCAGCAGGGACGCGGGCCATAAACACTCCATCAAGCCCCAGGATGAGCAGTCATCTATCTGTCTGACTGCCGAGAGCTCAGCTACGCTGTTGAGTCCTATAGATTTCAGGTATACAGTACCAGTCAAAAAATACTTACTCATCAAAACTTTAAAATGGATGATTTAAACGGTGAGAATTAACTTGCCACTAAAAGCATCTAACATAATATCATCAAAATTTAACTGACTATAATTTTTTTTTTGCACAACCCATGGTTTGAAAACAACTGTTAACAAATAAAAAGTGCTTCCAAACTTTTGACTGGTACTATAAATGCTTAGAGTCATATGATTTTATAGGGACCATGGAGGTGTTATACTGAGAAATTCATTCAGTCTCGGTTATTCTGAAAATGTCTGGGAAAAATCTATAGATATGAGAGTAGAACGTTGACCTAAACATTAAAGAAAGAAATCTACATGCATTACATACACAAAGATGCCGGTTGGGTAAAAGATAGACAAACCCAACGATGAATTTTGCTTTCAAACATTTTAATTTGGCAGATTAACAAGTGAAAAAATATATGCATAGAAATGTTGGTTTTTTTAAGTCCATTGTTGGATCAAAAATGGACAAACCTAACTGTTGGGTTAAATGATCATATAGATAAATATTTATATCACCGAACAATGTGTTGAAATAACCCAGCATTTTCTTTGGAGTTTAAGACATCTGCTGTTTTGTTATTATAATTATATTATGATAGCTTTGAATGAAGAAATAGGTGTATGACCAAATACTTAAACTCAAGGTGAAAAACCTCCAACTTTAAATCAAAACCTTACATTTTTAAGCAACCATAGCTTGGCAAAAACGTATTTATTTAATGCAGGTAAATAATCTATTATTCTGCTGTCTTGGAAGAATTCAAATGATAATATTTCATTATTATATGTCGATTGATGTCAGACTTTGATATCCGACCTTGTGTAATCTCTTCTAAGACAAGAAGGATCATTTCTCAGAGGAAAACACCTGAAACGCAGAACGCATTTTTAGAACTATTTAAGAGTGTGTGTTTGTGTGTGTTAAACATAAATATAATTCACCGGATTAATTGAGCCGGTTTTCTGACTGTGCAAGAGCCCTCCAGCAGCTCATCTCAGTATCTTCTCACTGTACACTTTTAGTCTGATTATAAGTGTCTCTGAAAGCGCTGACCTCGTGTTAAAGAACAGCGCCGTGTTTCAGGACAGATAGCATCCTGGCGTTTCGCACGATTAGCTGGAGACGATTGCCCTTGCCGGAAAAGCTTAGACTGACACTTGCTCTAATGTAGAAAAATCCTGAAATCTCTGGACAGAGATTGCATGTCCGCAGAGCTGACCACAAATAAGCATAACGGATTAAGAATTACCGTCATAGAGGACCGAAATCGTGCAGGATTTATTTAAACGCGAGAGGAAGCGGATGATGCAATTCGGGCCCGCGGTTTCACCGGATTTCTCAAGGCTGACTTGTGTTGTTGTAAATTCAGTTGATATCAATTCATTACGTTACACACCCGAACATGTGCTGTTTCTCGCACGCCTCCAGTGTTGAAGAATCATGACTGTCCATCACATCTCATGATGACGATACTAGAATACATTCGTGACTGTTAGGAATCGACGTGGGATTTATTTGGATTGTGTATTAATGGTGAGACCTCAGATGGTATAGGGCAGCTGCATCTGTGTACTTTAGCAGGCCGCTTCATTCTTCAAGGCTCGCCACGTTTGTTGACACGTCTTTTACATCCCCACATCTCCAGCGGCGGATGAGATGTACAGATGCGTGTTTCTCACAGGCTCACCTGCAGTGACTCCGTCAGACCCCTCCCTCAACGAAACAGAGTCAGGCCGCTGCCGAACGCCGAGCAGGTGTGATGATGGTTAAACAGTCAAAAATGAGGGAATCAACTGAACAAAACACAAGGAGGGGGTTGAAGAAGTCTGTCTGTTTTTTCTTAGAAGCAGCTGTGTTTACTAGACCATTTTGCCAAGACCACGGAGGGAAATATTCTGCACTCAGAAGTCACATTCATAGTGAAATACAGCTTCATATGTGCAGAAATGCATACTTGTTCATAACGGGGTGCGAACGGAGCATGAGCTCTGTAAAGGAACCGTTCAGCTATTCGGATGAAGGACCACCACTGATGTTTACATTTACATTTACATTTAGGCACTTAGCAGACGCTTTTATCCAAAGCGACTTACAACGATCAGACTACAGAACTTCTTTGATTGGGCTACCAATAGAAAGAAATTACAGAACTTCTTTGATTGGGCTACCAATAGAAAGAAATTACAGAACTTCTTTGATTGGACTACCAATTGTTAATCCTTAAAATGATTAGATAGTAAAGTTACACTTTGTATTCTCTTAAAAGAATCCTGGGTCATAGTTGAGTAAAATATGCAACTGTTGGGTTAATATGATCCATAAAGTTGGGTTGTTTCAACACACGACTGAGTCCAATATTGACATGTAGTTAAACTGCATTGTGATTGAGAGTATGGGAAATCCCTGGGATCGAACCCATGACCCTGGCATTGTTAGAACCACTGAGATATAAGAGAACAAATGATTTGCTGTTCTCATATCCATGGGTCAAAATATCTTGGAATATTATATAAAGGCTCAAAAGCATTTAGACATTCGTATTATAGCAAATTGTATTTATTTACCATACATATATCACAAATTCAAAGTAAAGCTTTAAACAAAAAGGAAATGTCCGCATGGATGTGATGAAATTTAAGTTTCTTTTTTACTTTTTTTTATTCTTTACCCATCACAAATCACCTTGTGACCTAGTAATATCTCATAAGAAAAATGACATCACATCAAAAAAAAAAAAACTCACATCACTGACATTTGTTTTGTCTAGAGATACAAAAATCCTATTTAAAGATCCATAAGGCCTCTGTGTACAATATGTGATGTACTCGAAATGTGTATCCCGAAACATGACTTTATCACTTCGCCGTGGCTCATCGGTTAAAGCGCGGCGCCTGCAAAACCATCTTAACACTACAATGTAAGTCAATGCCGACCACAAGAGTTGCCAAACAAAGAAAGTCAGGATTAAATGATGGCAAGATGTCCAACAAAGTCCATTTATGATGCAGACAGAACATTAAATCTGTAGTGCATAAATAAGAGCAACAAAATCCTTCTATAGAAAGAAATGCTCATTATGTGTCCATGTTCCAAAACCTCCCATCTGATTCCCATACCCAGAGTGATGGAGCAGCAGATGCCCGCCTGTCAATCACAGCGGATCTGTGCGGTGCTGATGCGGGGAAACAGCGGCCCCTGGGGGCCATCAGAGGACTCACATCCACTGGACCGAGAGAGAGAGAGAGAGAGAGAGAGAGAGAGAGAGAGAGAGAGAGAGAGAGAGAGAGACCAGAGAGAGAGAGAGAGAGAGAGAGAGAGAGAGAGAGAGAGAGAGAGAGAGAGGGAGAGACCAGAGAGAGAGAGAGAGGGAGAGGGAGAGACCAGAGAGAGAGACCAGAGAGAGGGAGAGAGAGAGAGAGAGAGAGAGAGAGGGAGAGGGAGAGACCAGAGAGAGAGAGAGAGAGAGAGAGAGGGAGAGAGAGAGAGAGAGAGAGAGAGAGAGAGAGAGAGAGAGAGGGGTTAGGAGCGCAGGAGAACACATCTCCTCTCCAGATGGGGTTTTAAACGCAGACAGAAGGGTCATCAGACAGCACAGCAGCATCCAAACCCAGAAGATCAGGCAGAACATTGAGATGATGCTCAGAAGATCTTCAGCATCCTTCAACCAGAGGACCACATGATGTTTTTCCAGGAGGAGAGGACCTGGAGGATTAAAACCCAAACCATCCGTACATGAGGATTTACTGTCATCTCTTCTGATAGGAATCTGTGGAATATGAGTTATTAAACCTGATATTTGGAAACTTTTTTCTATGAAGACATTTGTAAAGGAACCTGATACCAAAGTCTCTTGACCTTAATTTCACATTTATAAGCATCAGTTTCACATCAAGACATTAAAGGAGTTTGTGTTCTTCTGTCTTGATTTTCTGCGTGGATTATTCACAAGAGTCACTTTGAGCCTCACAAAGTAAGTGTTGAAATAATGTCATTTATGATTTATTATTAACAGATAAAGCATGCTGGACTGATTAACACATGGTTTATTATTCACATCTTGTTTTTTATCATGCATTCTGAATATTTTCAAACCCAAGTTTTATGAAACACTTAAACTTAAAAATAATATGAACACAATATATGTATGTTTATTTTGAAGCCCATTGCTATGATAGAAATGCATTCATTTCATGATATATACAATGGGATATATTCACATATGTCTTTACAAACATTCTCCTTCCTTCTTTATATTTCTAAATGATTTCAATATTAAGTTTGAATCTTAAGTGTTTAAATAAACTGATTAATATATTAAGCCTTCACAATGAACCCTGTGGATGTAAACTTTTAAAGAGAACACAAACACTGATTGTTCAGATTCTATTGAATGATATTATTTCATATTTTTTAATCTTTCAATCTTATTTATTATTATTGTTTTAAATCCCTTTTTAAATCATATAAGGATCTCTAATCCGTATAATTTATTAGAAATAACTGAAGGATCTGAAGATGTTCAGGGTATCACAATGGTCTCACAGAGCCGCAGCATCTAGAAACTGATGTCCATCTAAATATGATAAATCATTTAAGATGTGATCTGGTTTATTATGATGAATAGTTGAATACAGCACTATCTGCCCTCACTTATGAATGCACAGATAGATCAAACCACAATCACTGTTGTGTTGCCCCATCACTCAATAAAACCCCATCAGCATCTGGTGATGTTACCCGCCACCACTTTACTCTTCAATTGACCCTGGTGAAGATCACTTAAATAATGAATGAATAGACCGTAATAATTCTCCACAGGTGAAGCCGAGCGGTGACCACAGACCATCCCAAAACATTACCAGCAAATAGCCCTGTATAGCTTTTACAGGCTGCGCGAGAAGAGAACGACCATCATTAATCTTTCCCGGTGGTTATTCAACTTGTTTTCATGATGCTTTCAGGACGTTTATATGGACATTGTCAGTACACGGGGTTAAGACAGATGGTTGTGTGGAGATGCTGCTTGGCATTGGGCACTATGTGGATATGGATGGATGAACACAAAGCTCAATGGGAAGTTCCCGAATCCAACCCAACATGACTCAATGACATAATAATAAAGCATCAATGCATAAATAGCACCTAACTGTTATTTAGAAACCTACAACATGCATGAATCTAGTATTGGAAACTTCTACCACTGTGACGTAGGTGGTCACGTGGACACGTGTCAGCTTGTATTGCTGTGACTCTGGTTTACTTGCCCAGGACGCCCACGTTGCCCACGTTGAGGTTAAGAGAGAGTGTCCCCATGTCAGGGGCTTGCAGTGGGGAGAGGGGACGTGCTGGAGGTAATTATTGTAATTTGAGTCTGGTTGCAGGTGAAGTTTGCCGTCTCGTAATTAACGCGAGGAACAGATGGCGGTGGGCGGGAGACGGATGCAAGCAGCCGGCCGGCAGAGCACCGGAGGGGGGGAGGGAAGAAGAGGGAACTGGGGGTGGGGTCAGGTAGTCACCGGTAAGCACAGCCACCTGATCGGCCAGGTAGACCATAAATCATTTCTAAATGTTGAAGAGTAACACGACCAGTGATAAATGTCATATAAAATAGTGTTACGTAAGAGAACGGTATCCACAACTACATTTACATTTATGCATTGAGCAGACGCTTTTATCCAAAGCGACTTACAAAGAATCGAGGAGACATCGAAGCGATATATAGTAGAGACAACAATAGGTGAACACGTGCTACAACGAGGTTACTAACTTACACAAGTCAAATATTACGCTATATTGGTATTGGGATCATTTGAGCGTCAATCAAAATCTTTTTCAATATATTCGGAATTTAATTCACTTTATATATCAGCGCCCTGTTGTTAGCTGTGTTTAAAATGCAAAAAAAAAATTTTCAATCATTTTCATGTGTGCAATTGTTGGTGCAACCACTGACATGTTATATTCACTGTTGTAGTTGTTAAAGTGTTGTCTACTCTCATTCTCAGAATCTTCTCGGTATACATTTTTTGGTTTCTTGGTTAAAGTGTTGTCTACTCTCATTCTCAGAATCTTCTCAGTATATCTTTTTTGGTTTCTTGGAATATAGATCATTATTGATTCTTACAACAAGAAGTCATGCCATTCCATGCCATCCAACACAACATTTAGGGCACGCTTTGGGATTCAGATAGAAACCATGCACAGATTGTTCTCCCTAATGCATTAATGCTATAAGCCATTACATAAGTCCTGAACAGGTGGGGACGGTCACAAGCTTTAGATCGTAGGTGTCTGTACAGTACCGGTTTGTTTTTATCATTGTAGATCTTTAAAGATCCTTGAAGAGGATCCTGATCGTCTGGAATTGGAAACATTATGTGTCATTTATGTCCTGGTGCGCACAAATGAGTCTCAGGCTGAGAAAAAGATTATTTTCATTTTTTCCAGATCCACGCTGCAAAATATCTTGACTGACAGCCCAGTTAAAAGAACATATATAATTTGTACATATCTCCGTCAGTAGAAATCCCCAGTATAGCCGTCCTACCGCGTCAACCCTAGGCACCCGGCGGGAATGCCAGGGAGTAAAAGCTGCAGGGACGGGCAAGGGGGCAATCGTCATGGTTTCAGTCCTGTTTATCCCCGCAAACAGTGGGAAAGAGTGCAGCGGTGCGGTGAGCACATGTGTTTGACATTATAGTGACATGCCGTCTCTCTCGAGAGAATGGGAATGTCAGAGCGCAGAAAGGCCGGCCAGATCCCAAACATCTGGGGAAACCAAAAAACACATTTACACCACATTGCAGGAGCCGGGAATCCGCTTTGAGAAAATGCACCAAATTACAATCAAATACCCTCGCTTTTTTTCTCTGTCCTGGTCTCATTTTCATCACGTGTGCCTGTGTGTCATTCAAGATATTTATTCACTCAAAATGTCATTTAAAATCTAAGTATTTCTTTTTCCTTTAAAACTAAAAAGGGTATTTTGAGAAATGTCCCATTGATTTTGTGCCAACACAATGAAAGTTCATGGGTCTCAGTGTTGTTTGATTACCAGCATTCTTCAACATATCTTATCATTGTTATGTGGCAGAAATAAAGTCATGCAGGATGAGTAAATGAAGAAAGGATTCTCATATTTGTTCTCATTCGCAACTTGTTTTTACAACAAAAGCCTTGTGGGTACTGTCTAGTGAGAAAAGATCACAGGTTCTGACACTCAGATGCACAAATCATGACTAGTTCTTTCTCAGAGGCACTTTATCAGTGGATCAATACACATTTCAGCATTCAAAAATTGTGTAAAGCCAAAGATAAAGAGAAAACCCATTTTTATGTTTGCATTATTCATCACGACCGTGCCCTCGACTCTGCCGGTTCATCGTCTCTCTGTAATGAACATCAGATCTGATCTAATACAAGACATTATAACGCTCCTGGAGCGATGGGTACCCGCTGTGAATTGGTTCGTTTCATTGCCACGAAGCTCTCGCTCAATAAGAACGGCTAGATAAGTCTACAGCAGAAGTGTGGTTCAGAATCTGGAGACCAGCTGCAGTGGTGGAGGGGTTTATTAATCAAACTGTGTGCAAGTTTATATCGCTTCTTCTGATAATGCCACTTCCTCTCTTTCTCTCGCCCTTAGTCGGTTAGTTATCTGAGTTCTGGTAACTACAGATGGAGTTTAGTTATTAAGCCTTTACATTCTTCTCACAATAGGGTTAAAGTATCGAGAGAGGGCTCGAGGCCGGATCCGGGCCGGGAGACGTACCATGTGGCGTATTTGCACAAATTAAAGCGGCCGTTATCTCGTGGAAACAGAAGCGGAGCGCCGGACTATCCTGTCACTCTTGAAATGGGTTTGAGCACAGTTTCGGTCTCTCGCGTAAACCTTAATCTAACACAGAGGGCTGTCGTCCGATAAGCGATTGTTTCATAAGCAGGTATCAGCCATGAGGATGTTTCATTTCCATCAAGTACGTTTTTAAAGTGAATGAAACACATTGGTGGAGGACAGAAGGTTCCAGAGGGATGGAGGAATGTATCTAAAATATATAAGAGGGTTCAATTCTAGCGGAGACTTTCTGGTTGTGTTTCGGTCCATGTTTTTTATACTCTAAGGACATACATATTATTTCATTTTAAATGAAAGAGTAAGTAGTACATTTAAAGTTAAACTACAGCTTATATTTGAAATGGCAAATCGTAAATAAGGACAGATAAGTTAGAGTCATGCAGAAATATAAAGTCATTTAATAAATGAATACATTTTAAAATTAAAAATGAAAGGGGAAGAAGTGTAGAAATCTAAACTAGCAAAATTGGAAAAGACACTCAACATTGTTTCATGCATCACATTCTTAAGGGTTTCTTATGATGTATTCTTTATGCAGATTCCATTGAAATTAAAACAGTCCAAATAAATTTGAATTTATATGTTTCAACGTTACTCTTATTACAAGCACGTATGACACAAATTACTTATCTAACAGTTAAAATGCTTCTTTATGAAAACAATATAGTGTGATATGTACCAGCGAGGAGGTTTCCCTGGCATCGTAAAGTTCAGTTCAGGATTTAATCCTTACTATACTATCAAAACATGATTATCATATAATACTTTAGTCTGTATATCGCATATGAAAGCACCATGGTTTCACCATCAGACACCATCACCGTGGTCCATTACTGTGTATATTAATGGATGCGTTTGGATCAATCATGTGTGTTTGTGCATGTGTGTGTGTGTGTGTGGTGGGCAGGATTAAGTCTTTTGTATGTCATAAATCAGCTAGCTGTAAAGACACAAGAGCCAAAGCAAACAAGCGCAATATTGCAGCTGGCCATAGCCGGAGAGAGAGAGAGCGAGAGAGGTAAAGAGACAGAGAGAGGCGGCAGCTGTCAGGCCCGGCATCGTGCACCTGTCACACAGGAAGTCAGGGCCTGCCACTATTTCCTGGATACGCCTCCTCAGCCAAACACTTCGGCTGTTTTCTCAGAGGAAATAAAGGAGAATAAGAGACGGACGGAGAGGACATATTTAGGGATGTAGGGAAGAGGACTAGTTAGGTGTCTCTAGATGTATAGGTTATGTGTTTTTATAAAAAATACAAATATTTCTAAACTCCACAAGAATAAAATTCATCAGACCTGAACAGGTAACAGTCACCCACGTTACAGGATGTGACATCACATCAAGCGTAGTAACAGCTGGTAAGCGAAGTGTTATGGTCTCACTGGTGACTCTTATGGATCCGGTGTGTGTGTGTGTGTGTGTGTGTGTGTGTGTGTGTGTGTGTGTGTGTGTGTGTGTTGTGTTTGGCACGCGTCCTCTTTGTTTGTTAGGATTGTCAAGGCGGGTCCTCCGGAGGGCTCCCGTGTCTAATTCCCCAGCCGCCCCTCTCGCTGCCTGTACGCAATTAACAGAGTAATTAAAAGCTTGATGAGCTAATTGGTGTTGGGTGAAGCTGCAGGTGTTTTGATCGGGGAGCTTGTTTGTGGAAGTGTGGAGAGCAAACAGATTCCTGTCATTGATCAGTTTGGCTCTTTTTCCTCCACTATTAATCTAATACACCAGTTTGGAAAAGAAGAGCTTGAAGGACCCTTCATCAGCTTTGGTGGGAAAACCGTAATTGATTCGTAATGTTCGCCAGATGCGTTATTCTTTGCCTGGCAACTGGTGAAACAGAGCTGGGATGGAAATAATAGGAGAAAGCAAATGGAGCTTAAGGGGATCACCATACACTGGAACCTAGTCCAATTAATAATTTGTTGTTCAATATACAATTGTTTTTAAAACAAATTTTTTCAGATTAAAAAATAAATATAAATATTTTGAATTGCAAATATTGATGTTTCACATTTTAAATCTGTGTGACCTTTTTCTGCATAACATAAAATGAGATATTTTGAAAAATAAAAAAAACACTAGTCTCCATCGTCGATAGAAGTAAATGGGTGGCCAACATTCTTCAAAATACCTTCTTTTGTGTTCTGCAGAAAGTCATGCAGATTTGAAACGTCAATCCAGTGGGTAAATAAGGACAACATTTTCATTTTGAACTACCCATTTGGCTAATTTTATACTATATTTGTCAATGGTCTTGTTTTAATCTTAAAGCTCAAACATAATTAACCAAATCATTCAAATGAACCCATTAACGCCTGCAACAAGTGATGCACCACCACCAAAAAACAACTGAAATCCATACAGGCTTTCTCTCCCGTCTTCCTTTACACTTCTCTTTTTCTTGGGCGTGCTAGCTTACTGTTGTAAACTCTCTCTCTTTTTCTTTGAACATGGGCTGACAGATGTGTTGGTGACGGCTGTATGCCTGCGGTGCTCCTTGTCCCCAGGTGTTCGAGCTGCGGCTGTGTGTGTGTGCATCTATATGACAGTTATTGATGTTCAGGTGTGTGAGCTCAGAACAGGGACACACAATGAAAACACACACGCCCACTGCCACAAACTCAACCGTTACTCGAAGAGGAAAAAACAAGCATCTGCAGCAGGGCAGAGGACAGACTCTGTGTGTAGGATGAAGGTCTTGAACTGTAAAACCAAACCTAAACGTACAGCACGTGTTTTCTTGAATCTCACGCTCCATATTCCTTTAGAAACGTCCATCTGCGGCTCGACCGGTGCCCAGCGCTGTTCTAACACACTCCAGATGGGCCGAGCCGGGGAGTTGTTCTTGGCACATCCCGGATCGGCTGAATGTCACAAATACTTTCCTTTATTTAGGAATGGCCCGAGCCGGGCGGCTGAGGGACAACGGGAGGGAGGGTGCGCGGAGCAGCTTAGCAACATCTGGATTGTATTAGAGAAATATGAAGAGGAAGTTTTTTCTCGTTCGCTTTCCAGAACCTGCTGATGACGTCGTCCCTGCGGGGCACAGATGGCATCAGGACTAAAGTCTAATTACACCAAGAACAGCAAAAGTTCTAATGGAGGCTCTTCGAGGGACCGTTCACTCGTGTCATTCCTAAAATGTTTGACATTCCTCCTTGAAGACACAAAATAATATATTTGAAAGAATGGTAAACAAACAACACCGGACCTCATTGACTTCCACTGTGTGAACACAAAACCTCCTCGAAATATACTTCACAGAAAATCAGGTCATTCAAGTTTTACAGTCACATTTCTCCCCACAAATCGGTCTTCAACCTTTTTCTTTGAATGCTCTAGCAGACCAACGCAAGAACATCAAGTCTGCAACAACATATATATATATATATATATTCATAAAGTGTTATGTTCCCCGTAAGCATCTCTGACACAGGAGAACAAACATAACCAGATGGAGATGAAGAACTCTACGCTGATTAACAAGCTCTCTTACTGTACTGTGGTTTAACATGTGATATTTTTCCTGACCCCAGCATACTTTCCCACATGAACACACATGCAGCGACTGTACATGCGGGGTCTCAAGGGTCCGGCTGTTCAGCCTGTGATTAAATATGAATTTATTACCACACGAATGTTTGTTTTCTCCGAACGTATTTGCTCAGCTGAAAATGCATGTGTAGCGTCACACAGTATTCATATGAGTCTGTTTTCTGCGTTGATGATAAGTGAGATGAAGGTGCCGGGTATGGGAGGGTTCACGTCCATCTCAGGACATTGGGGCAATGTTTCTCCAACGTGGAGTTTTAGAAGCTGTGGGTCAACGGCCGACGATTAGCAAACGTATAGCGGCGGGACAGGTTCAGAAGTGTCGTCCAGGGGTCGAGGGCTGTTATCCTGCTGTTTTGATGAGAGGCCTGTGTTTGTGTGGACTCACAGCGGCCTGATGGGGAGCAGATGTGGGGAGGCAGGCGGTCGGGCACGGAGCCAGAGCAGCTGGGAGAAATTAAAAACAACAGCATTCCTAGAGACTGGGGGAATTACAGAGGAGGGAGGAGGGAACTGATGCAGGGACAGAGAAATAACGTCATGTGATGTGTCTGAGAGAGAGAGAAAGAGCGTGGTACAAACCAATGGTCGCCAGGGTCCGCATAAAGGCACCATGCACATATTCACATACAGTTGCTTGTTGTTAAACAAGACAATCAATACCACAACACACAGATTTGTTCCTATTTGTCAATATTTTTAAGCAAATTTACCTTGAGGATGTTTCCTAACAAACACACATGCAGGCACACACAGAGAGACATACACCTTACAAACATCACACACATCTAACGGACATCTCGTGAACACACACACGCATATTTTACAGACACACGTCCCATGAAGATAGACCCACATGTCACAAATGTTCACATGCAAACACATCATCGACATCTTACAAACACACACATGCAAACATCTCACAAGGACAAACATGCTCACACACAACTCAAAGACACACACACATCGGACAAATACACACATATTTTACAAAAACGTAATAACACACGCATCTCACAAACACGAATAACAAAACACAGACACATCTCAGAAACACATACAAACACATGAGATGCCCACAACTCACAACTGCACAGAAACACACAAATGCTTCTCATAAAAACAGACCACCACCTTAAAAACATCTTACAGAATACACACATTTCAGAAACACATGCAAGCGCACGCACATAAACGCGCACACACAGATCTTTCAAACACAGAAACATCTCACACGGACACACGCAAATCTTTTACAAGCTCAGACAAATGCACTCACAGACACAATATTCCAAAACAGAATCACACACATCTTACAAACTCACACAACTCACAAAGGCACACAGACACACGTCTTATAACATGCCCTAAAAACACACATAGAAACACACATGTAACAAACACATGCATGCAGAAACACACAAATCTTACAAACTCACACACACACACACACTCAACTCACGAACGCACGTTGAAACACACTTCAAAAACATCTTATGGAGACAACAACCCCAAACACGCACACCCATGTTTGAAACACAGACACACAACCAGTGTCTCACAGAAAGCAGGGCTCTGAGCTATTCATCATGATATGAATTCTTGTGTTTGGACCTTTTACTGAAAGCAAATATCTGATCTCCTCACGCTTCCAAAAAAGTGCTGGAATTACAAACTGGAGTGTTTCTGCGGTGCATATTTCTTCGGTCTGATTATAGCACTCGACAGCAGATGGGCCAGGTTAGTTTTAGCGTGCGTTTTCCTCCAGACGTCAAGCGCGCAGTGGAAGCGAAACAGACCGCTCTCACATCATTACAGAGACGAAGCATTGAACATCTGCAGGAGGTCTCATCACACTGTACCGCATCTATCTGCTTTATTGATCTCTCAGCACGACTCCGCACGCTGATACAGATATGATATCATACACCAGTTCAACAAAATGAACATTTATTGCTCAGCGGTGGGCCTTTTATAGACTCAATGGAGTTGTCGTGTTTGAGATCAAGTTGGTCTCACGTGTTTCTTATGGGGAATACGAATGAGACGATTGAGCTGCAAATAAGAATAAGAATTGATTTAATGAATAAAGGCATGTTTTACTTTAAAAATGTATGTGCACTAGATCATGGAGAGAAGCATTTAACAAGACTCATTTCCGTTTCAATTAATATTTGAAAATATATTTGGATAGGCCTGAGAATGGGTTAGGCGTGATTTTCTCAGGTTTTCCACTAGAGTCCATATGGAAGCACAGGTGGCCACAGTGGGTCTCATATGCCGACTTTCTAATGTATTAAAAGTGAAATCCATTGCCTTGTGTGCGTATTCATCCTATAGCCAGATAGGTTACTCAGACATGTGAGATCTCACGGTGGATATAGGCACAGCAGAACAGACTTGTCTTTATCCAGGTCTTATCGTCTCTTTTCCCGCTTGGTCAGGTCATGGCAACTCTTAAAATCCATTGACAACACATGCAAGAGAGAGAGAGAGGATCCCTACAGAGCAAATTAAAACTACCGATTACGGCCTGTTTCTCTGTCAGGACGTTTAAAAGCAGAAGCCCTAAGAGAAATGGATTTTAATTACATTAAATCACAGAACACTAGCGTTCATGACCTCGGTAAAAGTAAGTCAGCTTTAGAACAATATTAGACAAATTCAACATAATTATTTTAAACAGCAATGTGAATATATCGACCATTAATTAATATCAACTTCATATGACTGCAGTATTGACTGTTGATAGTTTGTGACATTCTGACAGTTTTATGCATGGATAATGTCTAACGTTAAATTCGGAGCTAACTGGAACTTCTTGAAACACACTTTTTGCAGTAACTTTAAAAGAAGGTATGAACAACACAATGTTATTTCTACATTTCTACCAATTCTTCTTATGCCGAGTTTACACCAAACCTGATCAAAACTCTGTACTACTTGCGGGAAAAGTTCATTATTTTTGCGCGATTGACACAAAAAAACCAACATATATAGGTGTCTAAACAGCCTAAATTTCTTGCATCTACTGAAATATTTCAACTTGCTCGTAGGACATGGTTCCCGTGCGTTCGCATTCATATTTAAAACAAATTGTTTGAAAACAATGGCAATATTAGAAAAGCATTATCAGAGCGTATTATTATTATTAGCCAAGTTTAACTAATCGTTGTACACACTTCTGACGAGGTTGACGAGGCTCTTTTATTCAAACCTGCAGTAAAAGTTTTAAGTGACGTGTGTCTGTTTGAGAGCTCGTCTTTGTGTTTTTATGGTCCCCGTGTGCCTATATGCTGCTGAGGTGAGCGACAGATGGACAGCGAGATATCTTTCTACCTGTCTACATTTGGCAATGACAGAGACTGTAATGCATGAAAGCGGTGCAGGGTTAACCCCACGCAGCAGGCCAGACCTATTTTAGACCGTGTGGCATTAGTCTTAATACCTTGTTATGTTTATTGCTCAAGGGACACCAAACAGTTGATCTGTAATGAATTTCTCCTTTCACATTTTCTCGATGTTGTTATATAATTGTAAATGATCGTAAGGTCATATCAATTACGCACTTAAATCAGCATATACAACAACAAGAGGAGTAAAAAATGCACATTACGTGCGTCATTTTGGCTTTTGGGAGGTAGTAAAGGTGAAAGCCAAGATCAACCATCACATTTTATCTCATGATGTTAATACAGCAAACAGATCAGATTTGACAGACTTTTGGTGAGCATATCATAACATTCTGCATCTGACAAGGGGACACTGTAAAACACCTCCTCAGGACTCTCAGTATGTCCCCTTTCTGAAGCCGCCCCTAACCCGTCGATTGGTCCCGTACCCTGTCACCCTCTGCAGCTGTCACCCCTCTAAGGTCGAGTACCAATTATCTGTCTGTTAGTAGTTTGGCTGTGACCCTGTACGTTTAGTTATTTTTGCACATGACATCTCGGCCGGACGGGGGCTTTATCCGAACATGGCCTGGGCGTTTCGGGAGGTCTATCTGACTGAAGGTGACATGCAGGCAACTGATCTACAGAGAGTGACAGCAGAGACAAGAGGCGCCTGTCAAAGAGCCCGCTGCTCAACACATGCTTCCATACACACACATGCACGACAAGCATGTAGGTTAAGAACAAATGCATATGTACGGTATTAATACTGGGCTCATTGAGCTTCAGTCCCGTGAGGATAGTGTTACGTCTCCGATGTTTCGCTTTTTGTCTCGTAAAATTATTTACGAGAAATAAAAAAACAAAAACAAATACTTTTAGAATACGGAAGTAAAATGAGACATTGAGATCTCTTCTTGTGAGTTTTCTGATCTTAGATGTATCTAGAATCCACTTGATTTAGTGGATTGCCAACCGAAACTTTTGCATAAATCTCACTGATGTCCAGGAGAAATTAAATCTTTCTTATTGGTTGGTTTATCCTGCAAATCCCATCTCAGTTGCAAATCATTACTTAAAAAATTTTACATGTATATCAAACAAATTTTATATAAATGGTATTTATATGAAATCAATATTTATTTTGAAAAAATAAACTCATTTACGTAAATGTATACATCTAAGAAAAATATCAAATATAAAAAAGTTATAATTATTAACTAAAAATAAATGTACTTAAATAATTCCCTATTATAGACACTTGTGTATGAATGTATTTTTGTTTGTAAAACAATATGTATATTAATATGCACAGAACACAGACATATTTTGTGTAAAGACACATTTTTATTCTATATGTAATTAATCATTCGACTGCTTATTAATAGTAATATTGTATACAAAGACACATTATCTATTACTATAGTGTCAGAACTTACTGAAATAAACAGCATCTGTGTCATGGCATCTGAAATTTCCTCCTTGAAGGTGCAAGCAGAGGATCTAAGCAAATGTGAGCTGTCGGTGATCATGTTGTGTTGTTACTTCAGGATCGTCTAGTCTTTCGATGCCTGTGAGACTGAGATAAACGCATACAACATACACATGATATTGACATCTCATACGTTGTGAAACACAAAATATATATCATACATGGTGTAAATCACGATACACATTTATTATCTTAAGTTATTATCTTTAAATCTGTTTTGCATATAAAAAACAATGCATTGGTTGGGTTGACAAGATTTAAAACATGACTATGTTTGCCCAAGATGCCAACTATGTCTACTTAAATTCAGGGCAGGATATTCTGCATGAGTGTGGATGGGATGTTGGTAGTGCCTGGGAAATCTGTGTTTATTTTCGCAATTCAATCCAGTTAGCGTTAGTGTGACCCAAAGTTTTGTTGTGACACTGAAGGTTGTCTAGAAAGGAGAAGCATGACAAGTGCGGCCCAGGCTGACAAGAGTGAAAACAGGCTTGCCATGTTTGGTCCCGTATCGAGTCGGAGGGTGTCTGTGTTAATGCTGCCCTGTTGAAGTGTTCAGCCCGTGATAGACAGCAGCAGATCCAGCTGCACATGTCACCGGCTGTCAAATGCCCATCCATCCGGCGGACATGAGCGGACAGCAGGCGGAGAGCGGGCAAGAGGGTTCGAGGGCGCTGATGGGGGGGTCCCGTCAGTAGCAGCTGAGTGAGAGAACAGGTGTGACTGGATGTTTTCAACAGCAGTGACATTTACCCTCTACCTCGGTGTGCCAAAGCCACACTTTATCTCTATCAGTGAAGACTGCGCAGATTTACTGCTATGAAACTTTATAAGTCTGTCCGAACGCTTCGTTTAAGGGGAACTGCTGGGAAAGAATGTCAAGCGCCGTGAACAAGACACAACATATGCCTCAAACATGACACGCTTCAATCGAGTGCCATCGTGAACACAAATGTGTTTGGGTTAAAGCCGTGGCATAGTGGTTAGCCCAGATGTGCCGAGCCGTGGTGCTTGTGTGGGAGATGTTGGTCAAATTACAATTTATCATTTACTTTTTTTAGACCTTGTTTCTTCTGTAGATATTTTGTGGAATGTTTTTAACAAAAATTCTTTCATGTTTGCAGTTATCCCTGCACGGAAGGCTGAAACGATGCCCGATTCACCTGCTGATGTCAAAACCCAGCCCAGGTCGACTCCGCCCACGATGCCACCTCCACCCCCTGCTGTCAGCCAGGCAGCCAATCGCACTGCATCCTTCACGCCTACAAGTAAGTTTACATTGTAAAAACACATATAAGAGTACACTTACTTGATAAAACTCCCAAAAGAATCTGCTGTGAAGTGATATGTTAAGCTTGGTGTATGTGAGAGGAGCAGCTATTGCAAAACACGATCACAAATATTTCCAGGCATGCACACTTGAATCTTTAGGAATCAAAACGACCGAACATGTACAATGAGATTCGCATATACCGACTGCGTTCTCCAGACTTCAAAGTTTGTCTATGTTGAGTCAGCAAAAGCTGAAAGAGAATAATTTTTTTAAGCAAAACATATATGTGAAATACAAAGAAAATTTTTTGAAAAATGTCCACGTGATTCTGCGTGTATTCAATGTAAGTCAATGGAGGTCAGTGTTAAATGGTTATTAATGTGTTTCAAAATATCTTCTTTTGTGCTGTACATGAATGGCTGAATGTTCACTTTAAATATTAAGGTTTGTTTGCAAGCCTTTTCCTTTCAATGTATTCATTAGGCAAATGTTTACTGTGCATCAACATTGACACAACTTAAACAAGAGTCTTCATTAAAACAACAACAGTCGCTGTCACTTATAGCATTCATATAGCACAGAATGCCCTTGTAACATGATCAAGTGTATCGGGGAGCTATTGTCTGAGTGTGTGAGCGCTCACGGTACAGAGCGAGAGATTTGTTTACCTCCTACCGGCGATTCGTGGCCAGCATCGGGCTTGGCAGCTCTTACTACCCTATATAGCAATGATGGGCCTTGTTGTTTCACCTGTCGCCCGGACTGTAGCGTAGCCCGCTTGCCACTCTAAAACCAGAACACAAGTGCGGGAGTCACGTGGTAAACCCACATGTGTCCTGTCCGAAATGGAGAGATAAAAAGGGACAAGAAAGAAACGAAAGACTCTGCAACATGAATCCTCGCTCACACACACACACACACACACACAGCTGACTTAAAGCAAAGATGTGTTTGCACAAACACATGCTTCCCGATGCACCCGAGCACTGTGGGCCGTTGTGAGATCAACTGTTTTGCTTTTTGGGCACAGGTACTGTAACCGGGCAGTTTCTTCTGCTAAACTGTAATGAGAAAGATGAAGGAATGGCGTAGATGAGGCGGCCTGTAAAAGCTGCAAAATTGAACTTTCAGCTGGTGGACATGTGCGCGGCCCGATTTAGACACACACCTGCTGTCAGAATAAAAGTAACCCGGGCCAGGGGCTATTTTTAGGATCTCTTTAACACGTTCCTCTTATAGTTGTATCTTAGTGAGTGAGGGAGCGTGGAGCAGGTGGGACGCATGTGTGTATGTCATGGAGAGAGATAGTGAGAGTCCGGCAGTGTGTTGCTCAGAAGAGAATGAGACGAGTGGAGACCAGCGCTCTGCGATACGTTCCTGGTGTTTCAGTAGTTTCCGTGTGCTCTCTGGCGGTCCTTGGTATGCACGTGCCCTCCCCGTGTGGTGATGGAGCTTCCTGGAGGACGTTTCCCAGGAGCGACTTGGAGAAAAAGCAGAGCAAAGTTGGGAGTGACATGAACAGTTCTAACACAAACAGTGGCCCTCTTTCCACAGTGTTGAATGGGAGTAGTCACTCTCCGACGGCGCTCAACGGAGCTCCCTCGACCCCCAACGGCTTCAGCAACGGGCCGGCCACCTCCTCCACCGCCTCTCTGCCCACCCAGCAGCTGCCCCCCGCGTGCGGAGCCCGACAGCTCTGTAAGCTCAAGCGATTTCTCACCACGCTGCAGCAGTTTGGCAATGATATTTCGCCTGAGATCGGAGAGCGCGTCCGGAGTCTGGTGCTGGGCCTGGTGGTGAGTGCTTGTTTAGTTTTTATTCGTGTGGCTCTTTATGGATTGTTCAATCACAAGCTCTCTGTGCTTGCAGAACTCAACTTTAACCATTGAAGAGTTCCACTCCAAACTTCAGGAGGCCACCAACTTTCCCCTTCGACCCTTTGTCATTCCATTCCTAAAGGTAAGACCAAATAGACACATTGTTACAGACACATTGCTCTGTGAAATATTAAGTCAGGTTTGCCAGTGCATCTTGATCTGTCTGAAACTGTCTGATAAAAACATTCTAGGAATGAAAGTACAGTAAGATCTCACTATTATTCTGAGATAACATATACAGGATCTTCATATCAAGAATTTGCATTAAGTGGCTTGTAACGAAACAAAAACAAAAAAGTATTTCGAATATTTGTATGAAATGAAACATGAAAATTAAACGTAATCTTCATTGAGATTTGAGTGTTTCAACCACACTATAGTAAAATTCAATTATTAAGATTTACTATCGTTTTGTAGTATAGTTTATATAAGGTACTCCAATTTAATACCGTATACTAAACTGAAAAATAGACTTTTGCTGGAAATTACATTAACATTTACCATAGAATTCTTGGCACTATTGTGCTTTTGAACTTCACTATTGTAAAAAACCCACACTTTACTACAATTTACTGTAGAAAACACTTGACGTGTGCTGGTATTATATAACACAGAATATAATATAATGTATAATGTAGTTCTTAAATGTAGGAATGTTAAAAGGAAATGGAGAAAACTTAAAAAGTAAAGAAAGTATTACATCATTTCAAATATAGAAGTTCACAAACACTTCTCAATGTTTAGATTTCCACAAAACTTAGCGCGAACATGAAGGATGAATGATAATGATGATTTTTGACAAATCACAAAATGAGGAGAAACGGTTGTAAAAGGACAGTGACGATATTCAGCTGTCTATAAATGATTAAATAATATAAAAATCATTATTTATTTGTAGATAAATATAGTTAGTCATATCATAATAATAATGTGTTTCAATATCATATAGCAATTATTGTTATATTGACACTTTTACACACATAATACATCCTATAATATACTACCGTATTATTTTATGTGGCTGTAGATTGTTAAAGCATAGCATTAGCAAAACAAATATTTGGCTTTGAATAAATGCACACATATATATATATATATATATATATATATATATATATATATATATATATATATATATTTATTTTTTATTTTATTTTTTTTACTTTATATGTGCATTTATTCAAAGCGAATGATTTGTTTTGCTAATCCATTCCTAAAATTGCTTTTTGGAACATACAAATTTTGTCTCAGGACTGATTTTAAAAACACTGCCCATTGACTCTTAGAAGTTGCGTAAAGCTACCAAATCAATCTGAAGTTTGCTTTTTGAGAAAGCTTTTGCCATTTTTGTCTGCAGTATGCATTATATGTCATGTGAAGGATTCGTGGTTGTGCCGTCTGAGAGCACTGCGCAAGAGTCTCACAGTATGCGTACGATGAGCTCTTCCTTATGCCGCACCATATGGGCAGAGGTGGGGGGGCTTTGAGACAGACAAGCAAAGAGACAAACAGAGACAGAGCTGTATGTTGGCCAGGGTGAGGACCCACTCTGTATTTCCCCAAATTCATTAACACGCTTTTAACACACAACAATAGCAATATGTGCTTATGCGAGTCCAGTCCAGTCGGTAAAGTCCCACTCACCAGCTCGGCCGGGTCCGGCTGCACTGATCTCCAGCTCCATATGGCCATCATTTGTGATTCATTAAAACTGGCACGCTAGTGTTTACCCAGAGTGGTGTGAGCCAGAGAAGATTTCCTGGCAGATGTTGGAGTGGGTGCCGTAAGCCGGTGCTGTCTCTTTCTGTACGACACAAACACACACAAAATATGTATCAACATAATGAAAAATACTGATTTGGTATTGTTTATTGATCATTTTCTGCGAGATAGAACAGCATAAATACTTGCATGAATTATCTTTGTAAATGATTTTCCAAATCTTTTTTACAAATTCATAGTGAAGGATTTTAAACCAAATCCAACTTGTCAATCAAAATCTCAACACATATGGACTGGAACCTAAAAAGATTCGTATTTGAAAATAGAATTGATGTCACTTTAAATATCCAACCACAAACCTATTAAATGTATTGGTTTAAGTTCCATATTGAACAGAAAATTTCACACACCTACTGTATGTAAGAAAGCAAGTCTGCATCCTGGCAATAAAACAACCCAGTTCACATAAAGCGTTACTCAAATAACATAAATACAAGAGAGCACATGTTTACTCTTTTAGTAGGCGAAGGATGCTGAAAGAAGGATGTCCTAAAAGCACATGAACCAAAAAAACCATGGTATGCTATGAAACATTGGAAGCTCAGTCCAAATCCTAATAAACTGTACATGCATTAGATAGAACAGAGACGGCAATATATCCCCACACTCACGAACAGGACAAGGAAATGTTTGGTATGGAAAGTTGCCGCAGTGTGTGTGTGTGTGTGTTAGTGAGATACAGACTACCCGAAACTGCATATATCTCGTGGTGTGAGTGTTTTATTGAAAGCAGAGCGCCGGGCACACGGCACCCGGCACATTGCTCACGATCTGCTGTCAGAGGCCTGCAGAGTGTTGATACTTCACATCTGTATCACCAGCCAGCTGTGGAGTGTTAAACTGACAGCCAGAGAGAAAAAGAGAGCGAGAGATGGTTCATATGAACACGGTGGGCCGGAGAATGTGTCTGTTTAATCTCATCCTCTCGAACCTGCTGAAAACAAACAGAAGAGTCAGTCGCCAGCATATCTTTGCTAGGGAAGAACTATTATTGGACAGGTTTATTTATAACATAAAGTCACTTTTTATAACATAAAGTCACTTTTACACCAAACCATCCGCCAAGAAAAGCCACAGATAAGGGTTCAGGTGTGACCTTTGCAAAAAGAGTCCGAAATCTCACAGACTGAGCTCAGCACTTGAGGCAATAACATTGAAGATCTTAACAGTCTTTCTTTTTCAGGCTAACCTGCCGCTCCTGCAGAGAGAGCTTCTTCACTGTGCCCGGATGGCCAAGCAGACCCCAGCGCAATATCTTGCCCAGCACGAACAGCTACTGCTGGACGCCAATGCCAGTTCGCCCCTGGACTCCTCCGAGATCATGCTTGAACTCAACGAGCACGGCAAGAGACGCACGCCGGACAGGTAACTAGATTTTCCGGGCTTTAATATTATAAACAGATTCGGTCGTAAATATCTACAAAGTCAAGCAAAGCGCAAAAATGTAGACGGTTACATGTCAACACAACCTTGCCTTGGGCAATACTTTCTTCTGTCTGGCTTTGAAATTCACACACATGCACTTGAATGTAATGAGAGGAGGAATGAGACCACACAGAGGGAGGAGGGAAGGTGGAGGTGTGCCAGGTGGTACCAGCTGTCCACGAAGGAGAAAAAGAATGAGAACGTCACACAAAAACATGGACAGGAAACATGTTTGTCCGACTCAAAAACAAAACTTACCGATCCTAAAAAGCTCATTAGAGTAAACTAAAGTTAAGACATTTAGAATGACAGTTTTAGTGTAATGTCACTGTTTGATGGAAGACTTGTATTCAAATATTTCATCATTTGTGTTTGAATCTCGATTTACCAAAAATGTTAATATGAAAACATGGAAGTGTTTGGAAATAAGTACCACCTCAAAACATTGACTACATAATTCTCTTCCATTTAAGTTTTGGATGTACATGGTCTCCACCTAACAGCAACTTTATGTAACTTTGTTTTACATTTAAAATCTCTTTGCACTGATGGATTTTATTTTATTCCTAAACTGAAACAACGGAAATCTGCAAAGTGCAATGCCACAACCCATACATTGAAAAATGTAGAGATAGGTTCCCTGAAAACAAGTTCAAGCTTTAAGTTTGGCGTTTCTTCTCAGATGAACATCACGAACATTGATATTTTTAACTAAAAGCATGGAATGCTAATTAAAATCTCATTAAGCATAAACTCATTTGTTCAGTGTTGTGACAGTGACTAATGCAAGAATCATTTAAAGACTCGAAGACTCATGTTTTACCAGAATTTTCACAATTATTTAAAGTTTCAATTTGTAACTTTTGCATCTATATTCATCTCTGCAATAAATAAAAAAACGTACTATACACACGATGTAAATCGGATATGTCCTGTTAAATCAAACTTGACAGCTATACAATCATTATTATAAATCTACCAGTGTGAATCCAGGAAACATACGCGTACAGTTTTGAACACTGATGTTTATGTATCTCCTCAATGATTTATAAGAACTAAAAAATTTTATTCTGAAGACTATGTTACCCCTTTCTTATCTGACTGATGATTGAATTATCAATAAACATGAACTAAATGTCTGCATATCTAAAATACATATAAAACTGAATTTAACTTAAAAAAGAAATTATTTATGGCATTTCAAGCAAAAACACACCAATTTCTCTTTCTGTGTTATTATCTTGCTTCTTGTTAGTCGTACTGCATCTACCCATATGTCCCAGATGTGTCCAGATGGTGATATTGCTGAACCCCTGCTTGAACTGATCCAGGGGGAGGGAAAGATGGACAGCCAGAGAGAGAAAGAGAGAGAGTGGGTGGGGGTTGAGCAATGGGCAATCTCTTACTATAATCCATACACCTCCATCTCTGACGCTGTGAACCAGCTGTTGCGGTGATTTGTAGGATGTATGGTCAATAAGACGTGACTGTAGGCTATACGTTTTCGGGGTGGTCGATGATGGGGTTCTGAACATGCGGTCACGAGCACACGTTTATTTTACAGTCACGGACGGTAGAGAGAAGCTCTCGACCTGAATGCCTGGCCGCTTTACTCAGCTAAACAGATTATTATCAACACGGCGACGCAGGCCGGCCAGATGGCTCCAAAACGCCAATGTCACTGAACATCTGCCAAAGGGAGCAGCTCTCGCCGTACAGCAGCTCAGAGAGAAAAAGAAGGAAAGGAAAAGATTAAGAGGTTGAGGTTTAACTCCAGCTCTTGGTATAGGAAGGCTGGAGCCTACATATGGCTCACAGCTGGCCTCAACATTTGGACACACGAGCTAAAAGAGAGAGGGGGCAGTGGGTTGGGTGGATTAGACTGCAAGCATGCAAAATCATGAATGGCCTTATTTTTCTTAAAAAGTGTGTCTCTCAAACAGGACCAAAGACGGAGCAGGTGACCGAGACGGCTTGCACCCGGAACATCTGGCCAAACGACCGTGCACGGTGAGCCCTAGTCAGCGCTTCAGCCCCAGCAGCGGGCTGCCTGCTCACCCCCCACCCAACGGCCTGCCCTCGCACCCACCTAACGGCCTGCCGCATCCCAACCCTCCGGCCCCGCAGCATTACCGGCTGGAGGACATGGCCCTGGCTCACCATTACAGAGATGCTTACAGACACGCTGAGCACAGGGACGCTCGGGAACGCCACAGACAGACAGGTGCATCTGCAGTCTTACTTGATGCTTCCGAAAGCAAGACTATGAAATCAATATTCATCATATTTTGGATTTGAAACAAGTTATTACAATACTGAAAAATGGTACTTACATGTTTTGTGTTGTGTGCTAACACATTTCTGTGTTTGTGTTCCAGCTGTGCATGGTACACGTCAAGAGGAAGTGATCGATCATCGGCTTACGGACCGAGAGTGGGCTGAAGAGTGGAAACATCTTGATAACGTATGTTTGTTTAAAAGCTTCCTTCTTTCATACATGAAAACAGATCCAAGAGTACATTTACCACCTAGACACCATATAAGACCGGTCTTCTTCAGTTTTGGATTACTGTAAGACTTTCATGATTCACACACACACAGACTGTCAAACACATATTGAATAAAGAAGCCACAGCTGGAGTGAGGAAGTTCCCACTGCAGTCGGCATCTGAGACAAGAGCCACAGTCTGTGGCTTTCTTCTGGAGCCCGTCCAAAACTGAAATAAATACAGCCAACAACATACTCACACAGGGAGGAATGACATCACAGGAATGGGAAGGGAGGACCAAGAGAGAAAGAGAGTATATAGGAGCATGAGGGAGATTGAGGGTTTTGGGTTTCCCATTTCAAGCACAGCTGTTACGGGCCTATTGATCCTGTCCTTTTTGACCAGTCAAACCATCACAACATGTCCTAGACATTCCACTCTCGAAACTAAGCATGGTTCATTCAATCAACATCTATCCGTAATGAAACCCCGACCCACATACATGTTTTTCTTTCTCCCTGTAGCTGTTGAACTGCATAATGGACATGGTGGAGAAGACCCGGCGCTCCCTCACTGTACTGCGACGCTGCCAGGAGGCCGACCGCGAGGAGATGAACCACTGGATCCGTCGCTATAGCGACGTGGAGGATATGAAAAAAGGTGGGAGCTCCGCCCAGCGGCCTCCTCCTCCTCCTCTTCCTCCCCACCACAACTCTTCCTCCTCCAACACTCCTAACAGCAGCGACACGCAGCCGCTAGGTACATGCACCGCTGCAGACCCTGGCGCGGACGTGCACCACGCGGCATGCCATACACAGTCAAAGCATTTGCAAAAAAAAATACAATTTGAACTTTATTTGCAAAATTTTTTTTACAAAATAACATTTTGTTAGTTCAGCATGCTGCCATAAGGAAAAATTGGTCTTAATACACTGCCGAAGGAAGACGAAAACAGCTCTCGTGATGTAAAGTTTGCAAACAAGTCTGTGAAGATGTTTGAGACTTTACAGTACATGGGTCTGTTGCAATATCACCCGAAACATCATAATAACGGGAAAAGATGCGATAAAGATATTATTACAATATCTACTGTTGTAGCTTTATTTATTTTAAAAATGGTTTAATTAATGGTTTGCTTGGTTTGTATTCCCTTTTTGGCCTAAGCAAAGAGAGTTTGTTACTCAATTATTTGTGAAATAATGTACGATATTAACATTTTAATTTGACACAATAGCGATTATCAAGGTTATTTATATTACAGTTATTGACAAAACTAATAAACTTATCAGGTCCCTACATTATGTTTAACTAGGTCTTTGTAACACATCTTACAGATATCCATCGGGATTTCCTACACCGACCAGCTTCTGGCTATCTGCCCGAGGAGATCTGGAGGAAGGCTGGTGAGTTCTTTCAGACGCTGGGCCGTCCACTGTCTCCCAAACACAAACACACACACATGGTAGTTATGCAAGGCAAGAGCGGACGTTGAATGTCATTAGTGTTAAGAGGTCACATCTGCCATAAAGGACAACTGCAGTCAAAGCTGCAGTGAGAATGCAGTAACCTGCAGCAGTCAACAGCAGTGCAGTGCTGGTAGGGGAGGCTTTGCCCGTGACCCTGACCGGAGGAACAGACGGGTGTGAGCGGCATTTGTTTTATTTCCATTGAGAGGGGGAAGTGTACGTGAGCTTGGATATCTTTTGTCACACACAATACAGATGAGGTCATCCTGAGCCCAGGTGGTGTCACGTGCCCCGTGGGTTAAAGGTCAAAGGGCACCACCACCAGCACCATTGCTGTTTAGTAAAATCAATATAGTGTTTTGCATTCATGACAGCAGAAGGAAGCTGCTGTTGTCTGCGACGTATTGCTGCATTTTCACTGTGAACAAAAAGCCTTTTTAACTGCAGTTGTTTTTCATGCAGGTGCCACCAGTATCCAGCTCTCGCCTGCACTAAAGCAACTGCAAAACAAGCAGGGTGAGTAACAGTGCCCGGATTACACCCAGATCACATCATTGAGAAATTGATAGATTTGACACTTTTCTTACCTAGATATTAATCTGTTCTGAAAGTCCAGATACATGTGAGGATAGTTTTCTAGGGTATTATCTTCTTTCCTATTTCGCCTGCAAAATATAAGTGTTAAATGTTGATTTTCCTTTTGTTGCTTAGGTGGAAAGGTTTAAAATAAAAGGTTTTATAATATCTTGTTTTAATATATCTATGCTATTGTTGATGGTCCTCCATTCTAAACTATTTCTTTAGCCCTTAGCAAAGCAGTTTTAAAGAGAAATAATATAAAAAAATACATTATAAATGTAAAAATATGTAGAATATATGGTATGTTGCAATTTTACTTATATACTGTAGTGTGTATATATATAGAGAGACACACACTGTGAATGATATACTCAATGTCGCTTCTCTACTTGCTGTTTTGCAGTTAGAAACATCTTTAACAGATAAAATGACAGATAAAACCAGATAAACTGTTATCAGATACATACATTAATTGTTATGACAATAAAAATAAACAAATTCTTCTAAGAGTGTTATATTATTTTAATGTCACTTATGGCTTTGGTGAGGACAAAACATGTTTCAATAAAAGAAAAACCAACGACACATAAAACAAATGCTGGATCCAAATGATCCCAGTGGGATTAAAACGTTAATATCGCAGCTCCGTGTTTTCCATTACATATCAATTGCCGCAGCATCTGCTCCCAAGTCTCCTTGATAAAAATTAATTAAATTTGCAAAACTAATTTTAGTGGTGCGTGCTCCAATGAAGCAGTGTAATGTTTGCAAAGATACAGGGGAAAACACACCCGAACCAAATAGATGAAGAGAAAAGAGAAGCGGTGAAGAATGAAGCAGAGACGGGATGTAAAATCGAGAAGTGTGTGTGCGTGTGTGTGTTAGTGTGCGTGCACGTGTGTGTGTGTGTGTGTACGTGTGTGTGTTTGTATGTGTGTGTGGGAGGTGCAGAGAGAACATACTGAATACTAACTAGCTTTCCAGCTGAGACAGTAGCGATGTCACACACACACACACACACACACACACACACACACACACACACACACACACACACACACACACACACACACACACACACACACACACACACACACACACACACACACACACACACACACACACACACACACACACACACACACACACACACACACACACACACACACACACACACACACACACACAGTCAGTAGCCTGAGGCAGAACTCTATGGAGAATTGAATGGAGGGTGCGTTATGACAGATATTTATGACCGGGCTGCTCACAACCAACTGTCTAGAGTAAACACACTATGGGGCAAAGACTGTAGAGCCAAGACATATGAAAAATGTGCAGTCTGATGTGTGTGAGTATCTACCCCCTGCAGCCAGAGGCATGCATTCACAGAACTCATAACATCCTGACAGATTGTGAAATCTTGCACTGCACAACACAGTAGCTCTGTTTCAAAAGCTGTCAAGTTTCCATGCTGTCTGCTGCCTACATCTACTGAAATACAATCTTAAAAGTGACCGGTTTGAAGCATTATATAATATGTAGAGAAATTTAAAAACTTCACTCACATTCTATGAAATCATTAATTGTTTCATTGTGTTGTTGCTCAAAATGTTTAAAAATTCATGTTCAATTTAATTTTTATACTAATTATTAATACATATAAATTTTTTAATTCTTAACCCATGTCAAACGTATTTTTTGCACAAAGTTCTCTTAGATTTTTCTGAAAACCCTTGTTCTTCTTAAAGTAACAGTTCAATCAAAAATGTAATTTATACACCCTCACATCGTTCCAAAACTGTGGGACTTTTTTCAGGGGAACACATGATATTCTAAAGAATGTTGGTAACCAAACAACATTAAACCCTGTGCATTGAGACAATTCTCAAAATACCTTATTTTGTATTCCACAGGAAAAACATTTTGAATTGGATGAGTTGAACAAAATCATTTTATTTCATGGAAGAGTTTCCTATTGAATACATCTTAAGAAATCCCATATACGAAACCATTCTCAGTAGTAGTCTTGGATGTTTGAAGCACACATGGCCAAACGATGATGTCAAATGTTGGAAACAGCCTTCTCATGCTTTTAAATGCTGTCTAGACAGACGACACACTAAATTCTATAACCACAGAGAATATGATTAATATTTGGGTTGAAAACGATGCAGCTTAAGAGCTCTAATGAGTTTCAGGATTTCTATTTTAAGTATCATCCAATCACACCTGCTCGACCTACAAAAGAAACACAACATGTAACATTTACTTACAAATCATGACATTATCGGAACAAGTCATCCTCCCAGAGGAACATTTAATGACTCTTTCATTGCTCGTGAGACTTCATAGGCTTTACGGCTATTCTTTCCTCTAAATACCCCAAGGAAAATAAAAATAGACAGAAGAGGACTTGCAAAACGAATGTAATCCAGATCATTTTGTTTCTGAGAATCTAAACAGAAATGTGAGAAGAGTTCATGCTTCTGACATCTAACATCTAGAGTCAACACTGAAACCTTAACCGGCCCTCATGACTATAAGGGTCCCTGAAATGTTGTATAAGGGAAACAGAAGAACACAAACAAGGTTTCTTACAGCTTTGATTTAGTATCTATGTTTCTTGTCTCTCTGCCTTCATAATTATTCAATTTAAAAAATAAAATATGAAAGGCGATGTTATTAAGGAAATAGGCAAGCTTGTGTACAAACATTTGAGACGTTTACTGCCATTGACACTGCTTATAATTGTAACCCCAGTCGTCCGTATCAATTATTAACAGCTTATTTTTCTGACGGAACGTTTTAAATCTTGGATGATGTACATCTGTTCGCCGAGCTGAAACATGCTGAAAGCTTTGAGTGCCTCAATAAAGGATGTTGAGATGAATGACAGCGGAGGCTAATTGTTTTTCTGTTTCTCCTTTCTGTTCAGAAGAAGCGGTGAATGAGGTCAAGAGACAGGCCATGTCTGAGCTGCAGAAGGCCGTCTCGGATGCTGAGAGGAAAGCGCATGAAATGATTTCCGCTGAGCGCTCCAAAATGGAGAGAGCGTTGGCCGAGGCTAAGAGGCAGGCTTCGGAGGACGCGTTGACCGTCATAAACCAGCAAGAAGACTCTAGCGAAGTAAGTTCAGCAAACACGCAACAGCAGACATTTGAAAGGGTTGGTTTTGAAAAGATAACACTGAACGTCTTCTCCGGCAGAGCTGCTGGAACTGCGGTCGCAAGGCAAGCGAGACGTGCAGCGGCTGCAACACGGCGCGCTACTGCGGCTCCTTCTGCCAGCACAAGGATTGGGAGAAGCATCACCACGTGTGCGGCCAAGGCCTGCAGGGTCTACCAAGCAACAGCAGCATCCCGCTTGGGACGCCGTCCACCACCTTGTCCAGCGCTCCCCCCACTCACTCCGAGAGCACCCCGCCAGGGCCGCTCTCTCTGGTGGGGCCAACCGGCAGCAGCGGCAGTCCCAAGGAAGCCAGCTCCAGCAACGTTTCCCGCTCCACCACGCCGGCCACACCCGCCCTGATGGATTCCTCGTCCCGTTGACCGACCCTGACCCCGCCAGCCAAGTCAACTTGCTGCTATAGCATCTTTCATTCGAATAAGCTGAAGACGTGGATCATACTTATCCTTTCTCTAAACCTGGTGACTTTAAGCTTTGTTCATCTCCAAAAAGACTCAAGACTAACCGGCGAGTAGATGGTCTCCTGTGATAAAATCAACACGAGCAGGGTCAATAACCACATTTTACTAGCGCATAAAGCACTGACAGTTTTGACACAGCCTCCATTACATGCCCTTTAAGTGAGGAACGCACTGCGTTCATGGGATGGCACTGCATTCCGTACACTACCCTATGTGAGATTTTCGGAAAGGACAAAAACACATGTTCAGACTCCTCGGAACGAACTACACGGCAGCTGTCGAGGGGCTGACGTCACTGTGGGACGAGAGCGCGCCGCCCTCTGAACCTCTTCCGACGCAGAGCTACTTCCTCTCGTTCTCTGCGGCAGTTTTTGGCTTTAAATACAATGAAAGAAAAATCCAAACAATGATGAGAATAGCATTAAACCTGTTAACTACCTTGCTAGCGAGCCAAGAAAACCTACACCTGACTCACCTATCTGTGCTGACGTGAACCCAAATGAATTTTAAGCGAAAAAAAAAAACGTGATCCAAACCTTTTTATTACACTGCCAAAGTTACGAAGAAGCACTCATCTTGTAACCAAACGCAAACGACTTCACCTCTTCAGCAGTAGAGCCGGTTTTACAGCCAGGCCGCGGAGACAGCGGCGCTCAAACAGTGCATATGACCTCTGCCGTGGGAGCCTGAATGTCAAACGCATCTGTTTAGGAATCGGCGTGACATTGGAAGAGGCACGGATGAGTAAAAGGCTTAATATGGCAATGAAGCTGCCGGTAACCTCAACGGATTTTACACTAAGAAGTTTGGTTTTCCTAAAGCTCTCTGACTGATGAGATATTTAATTTTATCATACGATGTTCCCTCTTTTTCCAAAGCATGAAAAGACTCTCGCGAGATGGCCATGGACTCGGTCCTCTTTTCCGTCGCTTTCTCTACCTCCCCCAATGTTGTGTATAGCTTTCGTCTCCTCCGCGCAGATATTCGTGAAGGGATCCACCAATGCTTGTAGATATTACTTTCTGTTTTTCTGGATGTCTCTGTCTGCGATATCTGCTTTTGTGTGCGTACCTCAGTCAAGGAACGCAACACTTTTACTTGTCTACTTTTAGGTTTTCGCTATGGAAAAAGACACTCTGAAGGGAGAGAAGCTGTGTTGTACCTAACGTCGGATTTGTTGTGCGATGAGAATCCTCATGTAGAATATTTTATATCGCTCGCATTGTAAAACAGTGAGAGAGTGGAGGTGCAATATGAAAAGAGAATTCAGCTACTGAATGGAACCTCAAAACCTGCCCTTAGGGTACCATATTAATATAAATATACATAATATAAATATATCGGAAATTACCACGGTAAATTAATGTGAATGTACATAGTATTTAAAAAGAGGTCCAAAAATGAGTTTGCCAAATAACAGAAACCTTTAAAAGTATAATGTCTAGAATTTCATTTCTCTCCATTTAACCTTTTTAGTCTAGAGCAACTACAGTGTGCATTTTATGAAGCCTGTCGAGCGGGCATGATCCGGATGAGGCGGTCAAGAGGATGTTTTGTAGCCGTAAGCGTGTCCAACAAACACCAAGACACGCCAAACCATGATATGCTGACCCAGCTCGCCCCTGTTCACAGACTCAAGAAATGGCTTGAATCTGTTTAAAAAATCTGTATGCAATGTCACTGCAATGGTCCAACATATCATTCGCATACTCAGACAACAAACCAAACCGTAGAATGTTCACAGTCCAAGAAACTGACACCAGAATCAAGCTTACACTTTGATTTGAGTTCACACGTCTCATTCGGCTTGTTTGTTACGGTCATATTTTGCAGCTGACCGCAAAATGTTTATGCTTGTTGAGCAAAAACGACCCTTTTTCTATAGGTCAGTTACGAATTTGACCGAATGATGTACCTCTGACGACGGACCAAACTTTATGGACAAATTGCTCACTGTGTTTTACTGTCTCAAACGATGTCTGATGATAACTGGGGGACGTTGATGGGTTATCATGATGGTCAAGTAATATTTGATAAATAACAGCTGGACAAGACTCTGCAGTTCGTCTCGATCTCTCTCCCTACATTTTGATCGATTTACCCCTCCTCTTTCCACCCACTAACTACCTCCTGTGAACTAGTCCACGAGAGTCTGACGTGTTGGGAGAATGACATCACTAGCAGACATGCAAATCCAAAAAAACATCCTAAATTCCTCAAGATCATTTCAAAACATGTGACACGCATTGTATATGACCCTAAATGTACACGTACATCTACAACACATTCAAACTGATCGGGTGTTTTCAAGCTTGTTTTCTTTCACAGCAGAACACAAACATGAATTCTTGGCCAAGCGTAGGCCAGATGTGAATACTTTAACGGTATCGCTCTAACTTTCATTGGCGTGAACTCACAAACGGTGATGAAAGTGTTCTTCACATGTTTGTGATATGAGATCAGATGTGTTTTTCACATAGCTGTAAACATGCAGACTTTGACTAAAGCTGGGCGCACACTGATATTTTGGGCCAGATTTCCCTGGCTAACAAATTTCAGAAATCCTAGGTCAAAATCTTTAGTCTTTAAATGTAAATTTGACAGATTTGCCAACAGCCAAATAACCGTCACTCTGATCAAATATGTCTTCCAATAAAATTATGAGAAAACTCTGCTGACAACTTTTCCGAGGACCGTCAAATCAGGACACGAAAGAAGCAAATTAAAATTCAGCAGCGACAACAAAAGAAGCAAGGTAGAAAGTATAATTAGAAGCAAAACTTGTTGAGTTTGTACAATGTGTCATCATCTCTCTATCATGACCTGGAGCGAGATAGGGCTGCGGAATATGGAAATAGTGCCGGACGATCTTCTTGCGTGTGTCGCACATTCTGTCATAATCATTAGGTGAGATCTCTGAGTGTGACATGTTTTCCACTAGGATCATATTCGTGTAGTTTAACAACTAACAATCTTAACTAAATATATATAAAATCACACTGTGTGCGCCCAGCTTAACTACCTTGGCAAGATTTAATTTCAAGCATGTTTTATCCCTACCGGTCTTTTTAAGTGTACACATAAACATATATCATATAACAAATACCCAAAATGATGAAAAGCACAAACCAAAGCAGTACCAGGCCTTCATGGATCCATTATAGAAGCTGTCTGAACAAATTGTGGCATGCTGAAATCAGCGGCCGACTATGCCCATAAACCAAAGCGTACAAAAGAAATATGTTTGAAGCATAAGATGATAGCAAACACACAAGGATCAGAATTGTATTA
>CM065656.1:23693586-23728586 GCA_033220385.1 Triplophysa yarkandensis
TCTGTGACCACCGAGAAGTTAAATATTTTAGAGACGCACAGAGTTCCTGAATGGCACTTTGACAGATTTCCGATGCGTTCTTTGTGTTTTGTGATTAGGTTCAACTTTATTGTCACTGCACATGGAAGGTACAAGGCAACGGAATGCGGTACCGAAATGTGTGATAGTGTGGTCTCATTTTAACATTTTGTTATAGCAAAATTGGATTTTGGAGTGTGCAAGTGAAACTTGAGATGGTTGACTACACAGCGTTTTTAATTTACTCTCAAGGTTTGTGTTAACACATTCCCTGAAGTTTTGACTCAAAGATATATTTCCATTTTCACAGGTGAGAAGTGTTGTTCATTTATCAAATACTGATGTTTGGGGTATGACAGGGCATGTTAAATGTCATTTTTAGACAATATACATTACTGTGTTTGGTTGAAAACGGTTGAAAGGTATTTGGATTAATGCTTGTAAACTAACCGTTCTTGGACCCCATTGACTGCCATAGTATGAAAAATAGTAGTCAGAGATATTCCAGAAAATAATCTCATTCTGTGTTCTACTGAACCAAAATAATAAAGTATTTTCCTACTATGGTTGTCAGTGGTTCCAAGAGCTGTTTGGTTACTGGCATTTTTCCAAATATCTTCCTCTGTGTCCATTGGAACAGAGAAATATAACAGATTTTGAAACTCAAAGATGAGTCAATGTGGTTTTTGGGGGAAACCATCACAAAGTCTGGGGCCATTCATTCAATGTGGAAAACATAGAGTTTGGTTTTTGCATTCCAAATCTTTTAAATTGTTGCATTCCAAAATATGTTTCTTTGTGACAGCCGGTCACAGTCTCCCTGATGTTTCCAGAATTTAACTAATCATTTTGCAAACCTCTTGCAGACTTTTTCTTCACCATGACCCACGAGGAGAGAATAGATGCTGACAGAAGATCTATCTATGTGGGGAATGTAAGCTTACATCATGCAGTAACTTTGTTAGATGAATATACAATAAAGTGACACACAATGGAGAACATTGTGATGTTTTTTGGCTAAAAGGTGGATTATGGAGCGACCGCAGATGAACTGGAGATGTACTTTAATGCCTGCGGTCATATTAACAGAGTTACAATCCCGTTTAACAGATTCACAGGCCATCCAAAGGGGTATTCTTTTAATATATATATATACTTTTTAAATGCAGTCATGCATTTTTTTTCTAAGTAAATGTTCTATACCACATGTAGGTTTGCCTACATCGAGTTTTCAGAGAGGGACTCTGTACGGACGGCCATGGCATTAGATGAAACGCTGTTCAGAGGACGCCTTCTTAAGGTGAAAGGAAAACATCATTTATTGAAAGAAACATCCCTTTAAAATATATGATATACATTTTCTATTACGAAAATCTGACCTGTGGCTCTTGGTGGTGTAAACAAACCAATGTCTGTGGTGTTACGTTTGCTGACTAAATATTTTGGGGAAATATTATAAGCTTATCTTTTTGTGCCTCTTACAGGTGTTGCCAAAAAGAACAAATGTTCCAGGATTCAGGACTACAGACAGGTACTTGCGAGGAGGCTGGACCAGAGGACGTGGTTTCCGTCCCTCAAGATTTTTCAGCCCACTCAGAGGCTGCAACTTTATTAGGTTAGTTAAAAACTCAAAGAAATGTAGAAAAAGTGCAAATACTTTTATCTTCACTATTAAAATTGTGCATCTCAAGTGAAAAAAGCATTTTTAGATTCTGTTTAAAACCTGTCAAATATGGTATTACACAGTCTTGACTAAAATCCAAACTTTCGTACAACTATTTGTAAATCATTTTCATAAATCACTCATTTAAGGTATTAATGGCATCTTTAATATTGTTAATTTTTTCAGGGAAAATGGAAGAGCCCATCCTTGGATTGATTCTTTTTGATATTAAAAAATGATTTTTTTCTTCCATTATCTTGAGAGCACTTCTTGGTGCTTTTTGCGTTTTGTTTATATTTTGACCATGTTGAGAATACTTCTTCAAAACAAAGACAAGACTTATATTGAGTAATTCTATTTTATACAATTTATTTCTGTACAATATTGTGCCTGTGAGAGGCTGTGAGATGTCTTGAGAATTTCAGTACTTTATTTCTGCTTTCTCAGTACCAACAATGTAAATAAAATCAATATAATCAAGCCATTTATGAAACTAGTGAAACGTGTTTAATACACACATACTATGCTATAAACAAGCAAAATTTTTACCAAATAGATACAGATGTTCATTTATATACAGTTATGTGACTTCAGCAGGCCTGGACCATCATAGCTGAGACAATGCTGTCAAAAGCCCTGGAGAGAATAAATTGATATTAAGAGGATCAGTCAGAACAAAAACACACACAACAAATGCACACAACAAACAGAGTACACATTCACTCCAATGCACTTACTTTGATTGAATTGGATCACCGGGATTGTAGAATGGGTTACACATAACATCAGTGAACGAGTTGTGCAACTTTCTGAACATCTGAGGTTAGAGAGAGAAAATGCTCATGAGCTTTACACAAACAATGGATGCCAAAGTCTGAGACTGGATTAAAATAATTTAAATGTAGAAGACAAGGCAATTGGGTTCACTTTGGTTTGCTTTGTTGTAGTGACAAACAAGATCCTAGTCATGCAACTCACACTTCTGATTTCATTGTCTCTCAGAGATGTGTTGGATGAATCGACCACAATGACAAACTTGACTTTAGAGTTTGTTACGTAACCATATCTGTCATTTTGGTCAAGGTAAATTTAATTCAATCATTATTAAGTTATTGCATTAAAACATATTAAACATAAATGATTGTCGAATTATTTTTATCATGTAAACTTGTATAATATTTGCTTATGTCAAAAACCTGAATATTCAATTTGACACAACTATAAATCAGCCAACCAATTTGATCCATACAAGACTATCCAAATGGACATTACATAAGGTTTTAGAAATACGAGACAAAACTGATCTCTCAATCTACAAATATCAAGGATACACTTTGTAGTCTTCCGTTGGATACAGGAGTCCCAGATAAAGCTCCCGCTGGTCAGCCAAGGCTTTTCCCACAGTTGAGATCTTCTCTTCCACAACATCCAGAGAAGTGTGCACTGTGTAGTGAAACTTCAGTTCGCCTTGTGTGGGCACACTGCGTATGTATAGTGGATAATTCTGCAAACACAAGTATACAGTTAGAGATCATACCAAAACATTTCAGCATATGGCTTAAATGAAATTTGTTTTGGAGTAAATGTAAATAAAACAGAATTTCTCTATTTGCCACGGTCATTTTAGGCCTCACATTTTTTCTCTATAATAACTCTAACTCTATAATAACCAAACGTTTACAAGTTATAAGAACCATTCATCTTGTAAGAGGATTGACCATGGTTTTATTATTATAAAAATCTACTTGTGTGTTTCATTGGGTTGAATTTATTTGTATCAGGGTCAGTTGTGGTCTGGTGGTTAGAGAGTTGGACTTTGAGCAGAAGGTTGTGGGTTTGAATCCCAGTGTTGGCAGATAATGACAGAAGTGTTCTTGAGTAAGACATCTTACCACTGTACCCTCTCTCACTTTCGATAAAAGCCTCGGCCAAATGAATAAATGTAAATGTATTGAAAAGCTTTATAACAATTACACTGTTACTATTGTGAGTTGACAGTAAAATTATTTTTAACGTTTCTATCATAGAAAGATGATTGAAAGCTGATTCCCTGATGATATCACAAATACATCTGCAAACATTTTACATTTTACAGACATTTAATCACCTTACAGACATTCAGTCATCTTACAGACATTCAGTCATCTTACAGACATTTAATCACCTTACAGACATTCAGTCATCTTACAGACATCATACAGACATCATACGGACATCTTACAGACATCTTACAGACATTCAGTCATCTTACAGTCATCTTACAGACATTCAGTCATCTTACAGACATCTTACAGACATTTAATTACCTTACAGACATTCAGTCATCTTACAGACATCTTACAGACATTCAGTCATCTTACAGACATCTTACAGACATTCAATCATCTTACAGACATCTTACAGACATTCAGTCATCTTACAGACATTCAGTCATCTTACAAACATCTTACAGACACCTTACAGACATTCAATCATCTTACAGACATTCAGTCATCTTACAGACATTTTACAGACATTCAGTCATCTTACAGACATTCAGTCATCTTACAGACATTCAATCATCTTACAGACATTTTACAGACATTCAGTCATCTTACAGACATTCAGTCATCTTACAGACATTCAATCATCTTACAGACATCTTACAGACATTCAATCATCTTACAGACATCTTACAGACATTCAGTCATCTTACAGACATCTTACAGACATTCAATCATCTTACAGACATCTTACAGACATTCAATCATCTTACAGACATTCAAACATCTTATAGACATTCAATCACCTTACAGACATTTTACAGACATTCAGTCATCTTACAGACATTCAGTCATCTTACAGACATTCAGTCATCTTACAGACATCTTACAGACATTCAGTCATCTTACAGACATCTTACAGACATTCAGTCATCTTACAGACATTCAGTCATCTTACAGACATCTTACAGACATTCAGACATCTTACAGACATTCAGTCATCTTACAGACATCTTACAGACATCTTACAGACATTCAGTCATCTTACAGACATCTTACAGACATTCAGTCATCTTACAGACATCTTACAGTCATCTTACAGACATTCAGTCATCTTACAGACATTCAGTCATCTAACAGACATCTTACAGTCATCTTACAGACATCTTACAGTCATCTTACAGACATTCAGACATCTTACAGACATTCAGTCATCTAACAGACATCTTACAGTCATCTTACAGACATTCAGTCATCTTACAGACATTCAGTCATCTAACAGACATCTTACAGACATCTTAAAGTCATCTTACAGACATTCAGTCATCTAACAGACATCTTACAGACATTCAGTCATCTTACAGACATCTAACAGACATCTTACAGACATTCAGTCATCTAACAGACATCTTACAGACATCTTACAGACATCTAACAGACATCTAACAGACATCTAACAGACATCTTACAGACATTCAGTCATCTAACAGACATCTTACAGACATTCAGTCATCTAACAGACATCTTACAGACATCTTACAGACATTCAGTCATCTTACAGTCATTCAGTCATCTTACAGACATCTTACAGACATTCAGTCATCTTACAGACATTCAGTCATCTTACAGACATTCAGTCATCTTACAGACATCTTACAGAAATCTTACAGACATTCAGTCATCTTACAGACATTCAGTCATCTTACAGACATTCAGTCATCTAACAGACATCTTACAGACATCTTACAGACATTCAGTCATCTAACAGACATCTTACAGACATCTTACAGACATTAAGTCATCTTACAGACATCTTACAGACATTCAGTCATCTTACAGACATTCAGTCATCTAACAGACATCTTACAGACATTCAGTCATCTTACAGACATCTTACAGACATTCAGTCATCTTACAGACATTCAGTCATCTTACAGACATTCAGTCATCTAACAGACATCTTACAGACATTCAGTCATCTAACAGAAATCTTACAGACATCTTACAGACATTCAGTCATCTAACAGACATCTTACAGACATCTTACAGACATTCAGTCATCTTACAGACATTCAGTCATCTTACAGACATTCAGTCATCTAACAGACATCTTACAGACATCTTACAGTCATCTTACAGACATTCAGTCATCTTACAGACATCTAACAGACATCTTACAGACATTCAGTCATCTTACAGACATCTTACAGACATCTTACAGTCATCTTACAGACATTCAGTCATTTAACAGACATCTTACAGACATTCAGTCATCTTACAGACATCTTACAGACATCTTAGTCATCTTACAGACATTCAGTCATCTTACAGACATTCAGTCATCTTACAGACATCTTACAGACATTCAGTCATCTTACAGTCATCTTACAGACATTCAGTCATCTTACAGTCATCTTACAGACATTCAGTCATCTTACAGACATTCAGTCATCTTACAGACATTCAGTCATCTTACAGTCATCTTACAGACATCTTACAGACATTCAGTCATCTTACAGACATCTTACAGACATTCAGTCATCTTACAGACATTCAGACATCTTACAGTCATCTTACAGACATCTTACAGACATTCAGTCATCTTACAGTCATCTTACAGACATTCAGTCATCTTACAGACATTCAGTCATCTTACAGACATTCAGTCATCTTACAGTCATCTTACAGACATTCAGTCATCTTACAGACATTCAGACATCTTACAGTCATCTTACAGACATCTTACAGACATTCTGTCATCTAACAGACATTCAGACATCTTACAGTCATCTTACAGACATCTTACAGACATCTTACAGACATTCTGTCATCTTACAGACATTCAGTCATCTTACAGACATTCAGACATCTTACAGTCATCTTACAGACATCTTACAGACATTCAGTCATCTTACAGACATTCAGTCATCTTACAGACATTCAGACATCTTACAGTCATCTTACAGACATCTTACAGACATCTTACAGACATTCTGTCATCTAACAGACATTCAGACATCTTACAGTCATCTTACAGACATCTTACAGACATCTTACAGACATTCTGTCATCTTACAGACATTCAGTCATCTTACAGACATTCAGACATCTTACAGACATTCAGACATCTTACAGTCATCTTACAGACATTCAGTCATCTTACAGACATCTTACAGACATTCAGTCATCTTACAGACATCTTACAGACATCTTACAGACATTCAGTCATCTTACAGACATCTTACAGACATTCAGTCATCTTACAGTCATCTTACAGACATCTTACAGACATTCAGTCATCTTACAGACATTCAGACATCTTACAGTCATCTTACAGACATTCAGTCATCTTACAGACATTCAGACATCTTACAGACATCTTACAGTCATCTTACAGACATTCAGACATCTTACAGACATCTTACAGACATTCAGACATCTTACAGTCATCTTACAGTCATCTTACAGACATTCAGACATCTTACAGACATCTTACAGACATTCAGTCATCTTACAGACATCTTACAGACATTCAGACATCTTACAGTCATCTTACAGACATTCAGACATCTTACAGACATCTTACAGACATTCAGACATCTTACAGTCATCTTACAGACATCTTACAGACATTCAGACATCTTACAGACATCTTACAGACATTCAGACATCTTACAGACATCTAACAGACATCTTACAGACATTCAGACATCTTACAGTCATCTTACAGACATTCAGTCATCTTACAGACATTCAGACATCTTACAGACATCTTACAGACATTCAGTCATCTTACAGACATCTTACAGTCATCTTACAGACATTCAGTCATCTTACAGTCATCTTACAGACATTCAGTCATCTTACAGACATCTTACAGTCATCTTACAGACATTCAGTCATCTTACAGACATCTTACAGACATTCAGTCATCTTACAGTCATCTTACAGACATCTTACAGACATTCAGTCATCTTACAGACATTCAGACATCTTACAGTCATCTTACAGACATTCAGTCATCTTACAGACATTCAGACATCTTACAGACATCTTACAGACATTCAGACATCTTACAGTCATCTTACAGACATCTTACAGACATTCAGATATCTTACAGACATTCAGACATCTCACAGACATCTTACAGACATTCAGTCATCTTACAGACATTCAGTCATCTTACAGACATCTTACAGACATTCAGTCATCTTACAGACATCTTACAGACTTCTTACAGACATTCAGTCACCTTACAGACATCTTACAGACTTCTTACAGACTTCTTACAGACATTCAGACATCTTACAGTCATCTTACAGACATCTTACAGACATTCAGTCATCTTACAGACATCTTACAGACATTCAGTCATCTTACAGACATTCAGTCATCTTACAGACATCTTTCAGACATCTTACAGACATTCAGTCATCTTACAGACATCTTACAGACATTCAGTCATCTTACAGTCATCTTACAGACATCTTACAGACATTCAGTCATCTTACAGTCATCTTACAGACATTCAGTCATCTTACAGACATTCAGTCATCTTACAGACATTCAGTCATCTTACAGACATTCAGTCATCTTACAGACATCTTACAGACATTCAGTCATCTTACAGTCATCTTACAGACATTCAGTCATCTTACAGACATCTTACAGACATTCAGTCATCTTACAGACATTCAGTCATCTTACAGACATTCAGTCATCTTACAGTCATCTTACAGACATCTTACAGACATTCAGTCATCTTACAGACATCTTACAGACATTCAGTCATCTTACAGACATTCAGACATCTTACAGTCATCTTACAGACATCTTACAGACATTCAGTCATCTTACAGACATTCAGTCATCTTACAGACATTCAGTCATCTTACAGACATCTTACAGACATTCAGTCATCTTACAGTCATCTTACAGACATCTTACAGACATTCAGTCATCTTACAGACATTCAGACATCTTACAGTCATCTTACAGACATCTTACAGACATTCTGTCATCTAACAGACATTCAGACATCTTACAGTCATCTTACAGACATCTTACAGTCATCTTACAGACATTCAGTCATCTTACAGACATTCAGACATCTTACAGTCATCTTACAGACACCTTACAGTCATCTTACAGACATCTTACAGACATTCAGTCATCTTACAGACATTCAGTCATCTTACAGACATCTTACAGACATCTTATAGACATTCAGTCATCTTACAGACATCTTACAGACATTCAGACATCTTACAGTCATCTTACAGACATTCAGACATCTTACAGACATCTTACAGACATTCAGACATCTTACAGTCATCTTACAGACATCTTACAGACATTCAGACATCTTACAGACATCTTACAGACATTCAGACATCTTACAGACATCTAACAGACATCTTACAGACATTCAGACATCTTACAGTCATCTTACAGACATTCAGTCATCTTACAGACATTCAGACATCTTACAGACATCTTACAGACATTCAGTCATCTTACAGACATCTTACAGTCATCTTACAGACATTCAGTCATCTTACAGTCATCTTACAGACATTCAGTCATCTTACAGACATCTTACAGTCATCTTACAGACATTCAGTCATCTTACAGACATCTTACAGACATTCAGTCATCTTACAGTCATCTTACAGACATCTTACAGACATTCAGTCATCTTACAGACATTCAGACATCTTACAGTCATCTTACAGACATTCCGTCATCTTACAGACATTCAGACATCTTACAGACATCTTACAGACATTCAGACATCTTACAGACATCTTACAGACATTCAGATATCTTACAGACATTCAGACATCTCACAGACATCTTACAGACATTCAGTCATCTTACAGACATTCAGTCATCTTACAGACATCTTACAGACATTCAGTCATCTTACAGACATCTTACAGACTTCTTACAGACATTCAGTCCCCTTACAGACATCTTACAGACTTCTTACAGACTTCTTACAGACATTCAGACATCTTACAGTCATCTTACAGACATCTTACAGACATTCAGTCATCTTACAGACATCTTACAGACATTCAGTCATCTTACAGACATTCAGTCATCTTACAGACATTCAGTCATCTTACAGACATCTTTCAGACATCTTACAGACATTCAGTCATCTTACAGACATCTTACAGACATTCAGTCATCTTACAGTCATCTTACAGACATCTTACAGACATTCAGTCATCTTACAGTCATCTTACAGACATTCAGTCATCTTACAGACATTCAGTCATCTTACAGACATTCAGTCATCTTACAGACATTCAGTCATCTTACAGACATCTTACAGCCATTCAGTCATCTTACAGTCATCTTACAGACATTCAGTCATCTTACAGTCATCTTACAGACATTCAGTCATCTTACAGACATCTTACAGACATTCAGTCATCTTACAGACATTCAGTCATCTTACAGACATTCAGTCATCTTACAGTCATCTTACAGACATCTTACAGACATTCAGTCATCTTACAGACATCTTACAGACATTCAGTCATCTTACAGACATTCAGACATCTTACAGTCATCTTACAGACATCTTACAGACATTCAGTCATCTTACAGACATTCAGTCATCTTACAGACATTCAGTCATCTTACAGACATCTTACAGACATTCAGTCATCTTACAGTCATCTTACAGACATCTTACAGACATTCAGTCATCTTACAGTCATCTTACAGACATTCAGTCATCTTACAGACATTCAGTCATCTTACAGACATTCAGTCATCTTACAGACATTCAGTCATCTTACAGACATCTTACAGACATTCAGTCATCTTACAGTCATCTTACAGACATTCAGTCATCTTACAGACATCTTACAGACATTCAGTCATCTTACAGACATCTTACAGACATTCAGTCATCTTACAGACATTCAGTCATCTTACAGACATTCAGTCATCTTACAGTCATCTTACAGACATCTTACAGACATTCAGTCATCTTACAGACATCTTACAGACATTCAGTCATCTTACAGACATTCAGACATCTTACAGTCATCTTACAGACATCTTACAGACATTCAGTCATCTTACAGACATTCAGTCATCTTACAGACATTCAGTCATCTTACAGACATTCAGTCATCTTACAGACATCTTACAGACATTCAGTCATCTTACAGTCATCTTACAGACATCTTACAGACATTCAGTCATCTTACAGACATTCAGACATCTTACAGTCATCTTACAGTCATCTTACAGACATCTTACAGACATTCTGTCATCTAACAGACATTCAGACATCTTACAGTCATCTTACAGACATCTTACAGTCATCTTACAGACATTCTGTCATCTTACAGACATTCAGTCATCTTACAGACATTCAGACATCTTACAGTCATCTTACAGACACCTTACAGTCATCTTACAGACATCTTACAGACATTCAGTCATCTTACAGACATTCAGTCATCTTACAGACATCTTACAGACATCTTATAGACATTCAGTCATCTTACAGACATCTTACAGACATTCAGTCATCTTACAGACATTCAGACATCTTACAGACATTCAGACATCTTACAGACATTCAGTCATCTTACAGACATTCAGACATCTTACAGACATCTTACAGTCATCTTACAGACATTCTGACATCTTACAGACATTCAGTCATCTTACAGACATTCAGACATCTTACAGACATCTTACAGTCATCTTACAGACATTCTGTCATCTTACAGACATTCAGTCATCTTACAGACATTCACACATCTTACAGACATTCAGTCATCTTACAGTCATCTTACAGACATCTTACAGACATCTTACAGACATTCAGTAATCTTACAGACATTCAGTCATCTTACAGACATCTTACAGACATCTTATAGACATTCAGTCATCTTACAGACATCTTATAGACATTCAGTCATCTTACAGACATCTTACAGACATTCAGTCATCTTACAGACATTCAGACATCTTACAGACATTCAGACATCTTACAGTCATCTTACAGACATCTTACAGACATTCAGTCATCTTACAGACATCTTACAGACATCTAGTCATCTAACAGACATCTTACAGACATCTTACAGACATCTTACAGACATTCAGTCATCTTACAGACATTCAGTCATCTTACAGACATTCAGTCATCTTACAGTCATCTTACAGACATCTTACAGACATTCAGTCATCTTACAGACATCTTACAGACATTCAGTCATCTTACAGACATTCAGACATCTTACAGTCATCTTACAGACATCTTACAGACATTCAGTCATCTTACAGTCATCTTACAGACATTCAGTCATCTTACAGACATTCAGTCATCTTACAGACATCTTACAGACATTCAGTCATCTTACAGTCATCTTACAGACATCTTACAGACATTCAGTCATCTTACAGACATTCAGACATCTTACAGTCATCTTACAGACATTCTGTCATCTAACAGACATTCAGACATCTTACAGTCATCTTACAGACATCTTACAGTCATCTTACAGACATTCTGTCATCTTACAGACATTCAGTCATCTTACAGACATTCAGACATCTTACAGACACCTTACAGTCATCTTACAGACATCTTACAGACATTCAGTCATCTTACAGACATTCAGTCATCTTACAGACATCTTACAGACATCTTATAGACATTCAGTCATCTTACAGACATCTTACAGACATTCAGTCATCTTACAGACATTCAGACATCTTACAGACATTCAGTCATCTTACAGACATTCAGACATCTTACAGACATTCAGACATCTTACAGACATCTTACAGTCATCTTACAGACATTCTGTCATCTTACAGACATTCAGTCATCTTACAGACATTCAGACATCTTACAGTCATTTTACAGACACCTTACAGTCATCTTACAGACATCTTACAGACATTCAGTCATCTTACAGACATTCAGTCATCTTACAGACATCTTACAGACATCTTATAGACATTCAGTCATCTTACAGAAATCTTATAGACATTCAGTTATCTTACAGACATTCAGACATCTTACAGACATTCAATCATCTTACAGACATTCAGTCATCTTACAGACATTCAGTCATCTTACAGACATTCAGTCATCTTACAGACATTCAGACATCTTACAGACATTCAGTCATCTTACAGACATTCAGTCATCTTACAGACATCTTATAGACATTCAGACATCTTACAGACATTCAGTCATCTTACAGACATTCAGACATCTTACAGACATTCAGACATCTTACAGACATTCAGACATCTTACAGACATCTTACAGACATCTTACAGACATTCAGACATCTTACAGACATTCAGTCATCTTACAGACATTCAGTCATCTTACAGACATTCAGACATCTTACAGACATTCAGACATCTTACAGACATTCAGACATCTTACAGACATTCAGACATCTTACAGACATCTTACAGACATCTTATAGACATTCAGTCATCTTACAGACATCTTACAGACATCTTACAGACATCTTACAGACATCTTACAGACATTCAGTCATCTTACAGACATTCAGTCATCTTACAGACATTCAGTCATCTTACAGACATTCAGTCATCTTACAGACATCTTACAGACATTCAGTCATCTTACAGACATCTTACAGACATCTTACAGACATCTTACAGACATCTTACAGACATCTTACAGACATTCAGTCATCTTACAGTCATCTTACAGACATTCAGTCATCTTACAGACATCTTACAGACATTCAGTCATCTTACAGACATTCAGTCATCTTACAGACATTCAGTCATCTTACAGACATTCAGTCATCTTACAGACATCTTACAGTCATCTTACAGACATCTTACAGACATCTTACAGACATCTTACAGACATCTTACAGACATCTTACAGACATTCAGTCATCTTACAGACATTCAGTCATCTTACAGACATCTTACAGACATCTTACAGACATCTTACAGACATCTTACAGACATTCAGTCATCTTACAGTCATCTTACAGACATTCAGTCATCTTACAGTCATCTTACAGACATTCAGTCATCTTACAGACATTCAGTCATCTTACAGACATTCAGTCATCTTACAGACATCTTACAGACATCTTACAGACATCTTACAGACATCTTACAGACATTCAGTCATCTTACAGTCATCTTACAGACATTCAGTCATCTTACAGACATCTTACAGACATTCAGTCATCTTACAGACATCTTACAGACATTCAGTCATCTTACAGACATCTTACAGACATTCAGTCATCTTACAGACATCTTACAGACATTCAGTCATCTTACAGTCATCTTACAGACATTCAGTCATCTTACAGACATCTTACAGACATCTTACAGACATTCAGTCATCTTACAGACATCTTACAGACATCTTACAGACATTCAGTCATCTTACAGACATCTTACAGACATCTTACAGACATTCAGTCATCTTACAGACATCTTACAGACATTCAGTCATCTTACAGACATTCAGTCATCTTACAGACATCTTACAGACATCTTACAGACATTCAGTCATCTTACAGACATCTTACAGACATTCAGTCATCTTACAGACATTCAGTCATCTTACAGACATCTTACAGACATTCAGTCATCTTACAGACATTCAGTCATCTTACAGTCATCTTACAGACATTCAGTCATCTTACAGACATCTTACAGACATCTTACAGACATTCAGTCATCTTACAGACATTCAGTCATCTTACAGTCATCTTACAGACATTCAGTCATCTTACAGACATTCAGTCATCTTACAGACATCTTACAGACATGTCTGTACTTCCTGGGTGGGTTTATAGTAAAACTATAGTAAAGTGATCATGTAAATAAATGTAATGTATGGTAATAAAAACACAAGTGATAGACAGCTCTAAACAAATGTCAATCACATGCAGTTTGTGTTCTGTATTTGTGTGTAATAGACACGTACATGAATACACAACACTGGAATTATCGCGTTTACAAATAAACGATTCCTCACAGATCTTTATAATATAATAATCCTGTATGAACACAAATGTGTTATTAAATATAATTAACATGGCCCTGTGTCGTCATAACATTAAATATTAGCGCTCACCTCCTTCGCAATAACTGCTATACACACCGCCATGATGACGCGTCACGTCAATCACGTGACATCACACCGGGATCATGTGACTTACATCCGCGCTGCAGAGAGAGCCGAGACGTCACGCAGGACTGCGCAAACGGATGAATACTGTTACAATGAAGTATCGCGAGAGTGTTTCTCAAACACATTAATTCAGTAAATCTCGCGATATTTCGGTCCGCGCAGCAGAGAGAGCCGAGACGTCACGCAGAACTGCGCAGACAGATGAAAACTGTTACAATGAAGCATCGCGAGAGTGTTTCTCAATCACTATAATTCAGTAATTCTCGCGATATTTCGGTCCGCGCAGCAGAGAGAGCCGAGACGTCACGCAGGACTGCGCAGACGGATGAAACCTCTTACAATGAAGTATCGCGAGAGTGTTTCTCAATCACATTAATTCAGTACTTCTCGCGATATTTCGGTCCGCGCAGCAGCTCTTTCCTTGTTGTTGTGACAACTCCTCGTGACTTTAACAAACATATTTAACAATGTTTAACATTATAGTCGACATGTGACAGAAGTTTATAATGTCTCATCAAACTGTTATTATTGTGTTATTGATAGTTTGTGTGTGTCAGGCTGCAGAGAACAAGAATACAAACATTATTATCATGCTAATGGATGACGTAAGTCTATATATATATATATAATACTTCTATGTAATGATGTTTATATGTGTGCATATTTATTATACATCTAATATATTTACTTTTAGTAAGTCATCACAGTAACAGCTAATCACGATTAATCTCAACCAGAATAAAAGTTTGTGTTTATATAATGTTTGTGTATTGTGAATATTGAGTTTTCATAAATAAACATGCATGCATATATTTAAGAATATTATTTATATATATATAGTAAACATTATAATATATATATTTATATATATGTATGTATGTATGTATGTATGTATGTATATATGTATGTATATGTGTATATATATATGTATATATGTATATATGTATATGTATATATATATATGTATATGTATATATATATATATATATATACACATACATACATATATACACACATACATACATATATACATACATACATACATACATATATATAAATATATATATATTGTAATGTTTACTGTATGTGTGTGTGTGTGTGTGTGTGTGTGTGTGTGTGTCTGTCTGTCTGTCTGTCTGTCTGTCTGTCTGTCTGTCTGTCTGTCTGTCTGTCTGTCTGTCTGTCTGTCTGTCTGTCTGTCTGTCTGTGTGTGTGTGTGTGTGTGTGTGTGTGTGTGTGTGTGTGTGTGTGTGTGTGTGTGTGTGTGTGTGTGTGTGTAAAATTAAATTAAAACATTTATTATAAAGTTTAATAAAAGTTTTTTTATATATCCTAAGTATATATATATAATATCAATTTAATTTTAATTTTTAAATATCTAAACATATATGCTTACATGTGTATGTATGTGTTTGTATTTAAAAATAAGACTTACACATGCACATAATAGACATACAATGTAAACCCAAAGCTTTATTTTGTATGTGATTAATCATGATTTTAAATAATAATTAGTTTGATCTCAACAGTTCAGGTATGTATCATATAATGTATAGGAGAAAAGATGTATAGTGGTTATGAAAAGAATAGATCTTTATAGTCATTGTTAGACTGCACATCAAACACACTTCTTTGTTTGCGTGTGTAGATGGGCTGGGGGGATCTGGGGGTGTTTGGAGAGCCCTCGAAGGAAACCCCAAACTTGGACCGAATGGCTTCTCAAGGGATGCTCTTTCCAAACTTCTACACGGCAAACCCTCTCTGTTCCCCCTGTATGTGCTGTTATGTATTAACCTGTATTCTGATTGATATTTGGAAAAATGGTATGAAAGTTATGCAACACTTAAAGTGATTCTACTGTTTGGTGGTTGTTTTATAGAAAACAAAAGAAGATATTTTGAAAAAGGTTTCTGAAAAGCAGTAGCACTCATTCAATTCAATTAAATGGACCCAAAACCAATGAAAGTGAATGGGTGCCAGTAACCAACGTTCTTCAAAATATCTTCCGTTGTGTGCTGCGAAGGAAGGAAAGCCAAACATGTTTTTAATTGACAAGCGGCGAGTAAATGATGACTCCATTTTATTTAAACTGTCTGAACTATCACTTGTAACCTTTACATTTTACATTCTAACTACGTGCATTTGTTTATATGGGCATATAGTTCATTGTACGTTTTATCCTTCGGAAAAAGTTGAAAGACAATATTCTTCACGTTCTTTAGACATTATAATTCCACGTGAACACAGGCAGCGTGTGTCTGCATGAAACTGAAAAACCAACTTATTATGCAAAAATGGATAATACCAACAGTATTGAAATATGCAAATGATGCATAATTTAAGGGTTTAAATTGACTTGATATGCAGAGCAGAGAAGATCTTGAGTCCTCTCTTCATTTTTATTTAATTTTTAAGCAAATAGGCTTAATCAATTGTTAATCTCAAATGTGTGATATAAAGGTTCTTGGAGCAACTGTCTCTCTCTCATACCTGGTGCTGTGCAGACAGACACCTTATTATAGAGCATTGCGTCCGAACCTAAATGAGAATTTTAATCTCAAAGCAGATGAAGGAGAATGTCCTGATCAGAAGTTCCACCGTCTCTCATAAGTCGTATCCCCAAATAATCTTTTTGGAACACAAAAGAAGAAGCTGTGGGTTTATCTTCGGTGCGTCATAAGGCAATGTTATTTCTATAGAGTTCCAAACATTCTTAGCTCTTCTTTGTACTGTATAATGTGTCTGTATTTCACAGCCAGGGCAGCGTTGCTTACCGGTAGACTGCCTGTGCGAAATGGATTCTACACCACCAATGGTCACGCTAGAAATGGTATGATCATAAACCATTAACCTCTTTCCACAGCACTCCATCACTCTTATCACTTTATCTGCTCTTATGGCCTTTTGCGGTGTATTGCTATAATGCCTCTCTCTCCCTCATTCTCTCTCTCTCTCGCTCTCTCTCTCTCCCACTCTCTCTCTGCCTGTCTCCTCTCTGTCTCTCCTTCCGTCCATCTATCTATCATCTATCTATCTATTTATCTATCTATTTATCTATCTATCTATCTATCTATCTATCTATCTATCTATCTATCTATCTATCTATCTATCTATCTATCTATCTATCTATCTATCTCTATCTCCCGCAGCATACACACCACAGGAGATTGTTGGTGGAATATCTAAGGATGAGATTCTGCTTCCAGAACTGCTGAAGAAGAAAAATTATGTCAGCAAGATCGTAGGCAAATGGTGAAATCAACATCAGTTTTCTTAAAAATGATAAGTATAGAAACAAAACTAATGTACTGCACAGTCTACACCTCACTTTGTATACCATTAACTTGTTAGTATATTTTAAAACCTGCATTTCTTTACTTCTTTACATTTATATTTACACATTTGGCAGACGTCTTACATCGCATTAAACAGTACTTTTGTTTCTAGATGTGTGCAATTCATAAGGCATATAACATCTTCATATCTTTCTCACTTCAGGCACCTTGGTCACAGAACTCAATATCTGCCTCTAAATCATGGCTTTGATGAATGGTTTGGTGCGCCCAACTGTCATTTCGGCCCTTACAACAACAGCTTCCGTCCCAACATACCCGTCTACAACAACTCCCTAATGAAAGGAAGGTGAGGTAAATTCCTTATACACATGTTAAAGTAATTTACTCACCGTCATATCATTTGAATCCTGTAATTCTTTTTTTTTCAGAACACAAAAGAAGATACTTTGAAGAATGTTGTAAACTGAAGATTGACAAGCATGTGTCCATACGATAAAAGTGGATGGTTACCGCTGCAGTTTGATTACCAACATTCTTTAAAATATCTTCTTTTGCATTCTGTAAAAAAAAATGCCATAAGGGTGAGTCTATGATGTTGGATATGTTAAAGCCAGCTTGTAAAATAAACTCATAAACTCATTTTGTTAAAGCGAGGCACTGCTGGTCCTCAGCCCTCTCAATAAGTTCTTGACTTTTTAAATTTTCTCTTCTCCCTTGTCTTTGTTTGGACCAGCTGTAATGTAGCATCTCATTTTCTGCCCGTTCGTTCCCTTTGAAACAGCCGTATGTGCATTCTGGTTCATCTGCTCTGGCGATAGGGCTAGTTTTGCGCTTCGCAGTGGGTTTAATCAGCATGCTGCGTTCCAGCCTGGCCAGACAAACACACACAAACACCCCGGAGACAACAGGTTGTGTTTGCGGTGCGTTAGGACACCTGGAACAGCCCAAGCATAAGCGAGCTGTTTCTACAGCTCCACGCCTCGGCACGTTCTCATTACACGTTCGGAAGTCTTCGGAGACGCAATCTCGCAATTTACTTTTTCAACTCATGCAGTAATCGCACCCCGGGGCGGCACTCGCTTTAAGCAGATCGTCATTTGGAACAAAACCCACATGGTGTTTAAATGAGAGGGTAAAGAGCGTCTGTGTGTTTTGAAGGTATTTCGAGGAGTTTGGGATAAATGTGAAAACGGGGGAATCTAACCTCACCCGCATCTACTTGAAGGTGAGTTTATTGGCGTGCCGTTGACTTTAACAGGTGTATCCTTCATGGTCACTGATATGAGTTTTGATTCTGTCCGTCTTCAGGAAGGTCTGGACTTTATCTCTCGTCAGGCCAAAGCCCGCCAGCCTTTCTTTCTCTACTGGGCCCCAGATGCGACCCACGCGCCTGTCTACGCCTCAAAACACTTTCTGGGAAGGAGCCAAAGGGGACGGTATGTGTGCTTTAGTACTACAACTGTTATGAGTTCAAATCTCCTCAACAAACATATTAAAGAAATGCATGTGCTTACTCTTTATGGGATGGCTGTAACCTTTTGGCTGTAACCCATGATAGATTCCCAAAGGCATCTTGATTGATTTTAAGAGTACAAATAAGATTGTTCATGCTTTTTGATAGTCTGCAAGCTGTTAGTATTCCAGGGCTTCAGTAAGCATACGTTTCCACAGAATGCTAAATGAGTATTGCATTGACAGAGGAATGGATCAAGGCTTAGGGGTATTAACCACGTGCCGATGGAGAGATTTAGCCTGACATGCCACATCTTAAAGTTTTATAACCGGAGCACATCTTACTGAGGCATCTGTCTGTCTCAATCTATCACACACATCTGTTACAGGACAGCTTTCATATGAGGGGATAATTTCACAGAGTGGTCTGGGTTTGAGGTAGTTTTCAATAGTTTGCGGTACTTTGCCTTTGAAAAATTAGGTGAAGAAGATGTTGTAACACAAGCTTTATATGCTTGATATATAGATACGATTATTTTATAATTTCATATTTGTTGTCCATTTAAAGAGAAGTGTCGTAGAGCCAAGTATGGTGACCCATACTCAGAATTCGTGCTCTGCATTTTACCTAACTAATGTGCACACACACAGCAGTGAACACACGCTAACAGTGAATACACACATTGACAGTGAACACACACATAGCAGTGAACACACACACCAACCGTGACGCACACACAGTAGTGAACACACACACAGTAGTGAACACACACACACACACACACACACACACACACACACACACACACACACACACACACACACACACACACAGCAGTGAACACACACACAGAAGTGAACACACACACACACACACACACACACACACACAGCAGTGAACACACACACAGAAGTGAACACACACCCGGAGCACTGGGCAGACATTAATGCTGCGGCGCCGGGGAGCAGTTGGGAGTTGCCTTGCTAAAGGGCACCTAAGTGGCACCTTATGGTATTTCCAGCCCGAGTCTTGGACCCACAACTTTAGGGTTAGGAGTCAAACTCTCTAACCACTAGACCATGACCCACCTACTTTTTCCATTTACATGAGATGTTCTTCATTAAACTCAATGTTTTTATTTTTATCTTATAACATTTCAGTGATGGTTGGCTGGCTGTAAAAAGATAAGTCCATTTAAGAGAAAATTTGAAATAACCAAGTGGAAAAATTTCACCATGATACGAATCACTTGATATGAATTATTGAACTAATTATTATTTATTAATCTAAAAAAATAGAAAAGGTTGCTCAAGCATTAAACTCAAATGATTTTGAGTGGCAGCAGTTTGCTGAAAATTAACTTAAAAATGTAATATGCTGATTCGAAATATGAACATGACGACAAACATTTTTTTTGATTTTGTGTGTCTTTCAGTTATGGTGATGCAGTGATGGAGCTGGACCACAGCATCGGTCAAATTCTGTCTCGGCTGATCAGACTTGGAATTGATAACAACACAATGGTGTTCTTCAGCTCTGATAATGGGGCAGCAGTGATGTCCGGACCACTGGAAAGTATGAAAACTCTTTTGAATTCCATCATCATTTACACACCCTCGTGTCATTTCAAAGCAAAACCCAAAAGATTATTTTAATGAAACAAAACCAATGTAAGTCAACGGAGACCAGTGATTTTCTGTTGAACTACTTTTTCAAAATATCATAATTTGTGCTCTGCACTAGAAAGAAAGTCATAAAGGTTTGAAAACTACATGAGGGTGAGTAAATGGGGTGAACAATCCCTTTACATTTTTTATTCAGTCGTGCCAGATTTCTGAGTTTGTCTTTTCCCCCGATCCTAAGGTGGAAGTAACGGTCCGTTCCTCTGTGGGAAGGAAACTACGTTTGAGGGTGGCATGAGGGAACCAGCTATTGCCTGGTGGCCTGGCACGATTCCCGCTGGCACAGTAAGAATGGGGGTGGTCAAGGGATCGTTCACCTCTCAGTAAAAATTCTGTAATAATGTTTTTCACCCTCATGTCACTTCAAAACTTTTTGACTTTCTTTCTTCCATGGAACACAATAAAAGATATTCTGAGAGAGGCCTCTGTCCATGCAACGGATGTCAGAGGGATATTTGTTACAAACTTTCTTCAAAATATCTTCTTTTGTGTTTTGGGGAAGAGTAAAGATTCCGTTAAAAACCCATTCCATTGCTTTCTAAATGTTTATTTCTAAATATAACTTAAATCGCCTTTAATGAAAGCAAAAGGAAGCCCTACGATTCCTTTACCCAGTATTGCTATGCTGCCTCTTATTCGTCCCCCAAACGTTGGGGTTGTTTTGGAAATGGAAGACGCCCCCTTTTCCTGATCCACGGCAAATGGGTTTTAATTGTATTAGGGCCAGCTGTGACACAGGACTGCGGCGTGGGGGATTTCTGGAGGAGGGAGCACGGAAGCCGAGCTAAGCCTGCCCCCGGCTCATATCTGAGGGGTGTGCGGGACCCTGATAGCGCGAGAGAGAGGGGGATTGGGAACGTCTTAAGCGGCTAATCTGTTTGTGTGTTTGCTGAGGTTGGATTGAGCTGTAATGAGGGCTTCTGTATCTGAATATGCCAGGCGTGCCGGATAAAGGACAGAAAGGGAGACTGGAGAGCAGTGCTGGGGTATGTGGCTGGGACAGAAGCTGCTTTTCTGCCAGGTGTTTGGCCGGTGCCAGAGCAGGGCTGACTGCATATGCAGGTGTTTCACTCTGTTAATGGTTCGGGCTGAATTTTGACGGTCCTGCTCTGCTCCGGAATGTGGAGTTTGTGACAAGGGTATCCCCTCTTCTGTTTCTCCTGCGGGAGACGTTGATAGAAGTAATTTCTGTTTTTAAAGTCTCCGTCTTTGAGATCACTTGAAGAATGGTGTTATTAAACGAATCGGATCATTAAAATTCAATCTTATCACAATATAAAAAAAACTGGAGCTTACTATTTACTACTTATTACTCTTACTAACTTTCTCCTTGAGTTAAATTATATCGTAAAGATGGATGGTGGTGATGTAAGCAATGAACACAAATGAGGAACACAAGAATATGTTAAAGTATGGCTGTCATCTTTTCAAACACCTAGTTTTCTTTTATAGCGGTCATGCTGAAGCAACAGTTGGATTAAGTTAGTTAAATACAAACAATGACAATTTCTTACAGAAATAAATTTTATTTGGGAATCATTTTTAGCAGAAACATTTTAATGAAACTTTATTTGCACTAGCTTAAATTAACAGAAAATAACGGCGTTTACATCATTTTCTGATTTAAAGCATTTTCTAATCTCTGTTAATTTTGTTAGAAATAAATAGTTAATTCATGTAAGTTCACCTGTAAATCATTTACTCACCTTTTTATATTTATCCGCTATTGCCTTGCTTGTTTTTAGTCAAAACAGATGATATTTTGAAGAATGTTGATAAAGGAACGGCACCCATTTACTTCTATTGTATAAACACAAAACAAATGCAAGTTAAAGGATGCCACATTACACAAAATATCATCTTTTACATTCTTTGGAAGACAGTAAGTCCTACAGGTTTTAAATGACGGGAGGCAGACAGAATCTTTATTTTTTAATACTACCAGTTAAGCTAATGTAAATTTTTTATATTTGATTGGTAAGAAATTAAAATTGTCATTAATCTATGTTAAGAAATATTTTTTATTGTTAATGTCATCTAACTACATTTAATGCAGCTCAGTCCACCGCTCACCCCTCAGTTTGGAAACACTTCCGTGGTCGACACGGGTCAAAGATGATGTCACGATTCCCTTCTTTGCTGAATAAGCTAACTTATGTACAGTATTAAATGTGTCTTCTAGAGCAGTTTGTCCATTTAGGGCTTTTGTAGAAACATGGCAGTAAATGCATATGTCAGGACCTACAATGTATGTAGATTATAAAATGGATCATTCTAAGATATTAAAACTTCTTTATACCATCATGTAAGATCTTTATACACATCTGAGAACATGCAAAAAACGATTGTAAAATAAATAATCAGTATAATCAGTAAAGTAGGAGGGCTACATATTTAGATTTGTTTAGTATAACTTCAGTTATACATTTCTGATGGTGTTTTAAAACTTTAATATCCTAAAGGTTTTGAATAGATTTGGCAGTGCAGTCTGTCTTTTTTCCTAATGATCTGGCAGTGAGAGCTGTGGTTTGATCCAGAGCTCCGTTCATGTGCCGGAATGAGAAACAGAAGTTACACGAGGCCCAAATGGAGGAGCTTGATCGTTTTTAATGTTCTCATCACAATTCTACTGCTATTTATCAGTGTGAAGATACATTAGCTTTCATCAGACTGTTTAAAAAAAATCTATTTCATTCCTTCAAGACTGAGAACATGAATCGCATGATATAGAATTGATTCAGACCTGATTTTCCATATGCTCAGTTGCATATTGAAACTAAGATGTGATGCATATGTTAATTCATATAAAATGTGCAATTGACAGAGACACTTTATTCATTTAATAGCATGTAAACTTGTAAAGACTTAATCTTAACGTATGTAAGCGATGCTCTCAGTTGTATGAGAAATCCCCTTTTGGGCAATTCTATGAATATGTCAACCTTACAATGAAATACATAAGTTTTACTGTATTAATAACACATTTATGTTACTGAAGTTGAGACTCAATCATCAGGGGTTTCGTAAAACGAGAGAATTCTGAGTGTTTTTATTTCACATCTATAACGCAAAATGTCACATCCATAAGGCTGGAATCGGTCTTGTGTGGATGCTTACACTACTACCTTATCAACCCATTCAGATATCCCTGATATTCACCATGCTTTCCAAACTAATCCGAATCGACACATTTGCAGTGTGAACAGTCACACCTAAAGATCGGATTCGAAAAAATCATATGGCATCGGTAGTCAACGTGAACAAAACATCCCACTGATCCGTCTGCACAGAGAACTGCAGACATCGAGAAACAGGCGAAAGTGGAAATGAATTATGATAAAGAAGTATTCACTCCTTCTTTCCAGCCTGTGTTTTGTGTGTCGGTTGGATAAGAGCAGCTGGTGGTCGCGGCTAGTTACCTTTATTAATTGTTCGCTTTGATTTTGGTGTTCCCGTGTGTATATGAATGCTCGGTGTGTGTAAAGTCTCAGTTTGGAGATAATGGAACGTACTGACTGGTGGAAGGGAATTCTGGGAAGGATGAAGTAGGCGGCGTGTGTGTGTCTGTGTGTGTTTTTGTGTGTGCGTTCACAGCACAGCCAGCTGCTCAGAGCTGATAGCAAGATCAAGGATGACAGCGAAAAAATGGCATTTTATCTGAAAATAGTTCAAAGTTTATAAATAAAATAAAGGTTTTTGCAGCAGGACTGGGCAGGACAGATAAAGCAGCGGTTTTCTCTCGCCTGCGTCCTCGCTCTTCTTCATTTACAGAGATGTTAGTGCGGTTTGTAATAAACCTGCGAGCATGGATTAGAGCAGAGGAAGTGAAGCGGCACGTCATCTGACTTCTGGGGAAGGATGCTTCTGCATACGTGTGCTCTGTATGTTTATGTGTGAAGAAATGACATGCAGATCACAGGCACTTCAATTGTGAATCTGTTGGCAAGAACAGATCCTTTTTTCCAAATTCTCAAGTAGAGAATGTTGCATTATTGAGTGGGAACTTGGCATTAAAGATGATACGAATTGCTGTGATGTGATATGATGCAAGGAAATCAGTCATCAAACTTAAGAAATAAGAAGTTCTCTTATTCAGTTACTTTAAATGTTACTCAATATACAAACTATGGAATGAAGAAAGTAGATAAAATGATGAGGATTCCCAAAATTTTTGTGAGGACACCTTGTCGTTCTTTAAATACATGTGTTCTTTATGAAAAACTGTTTTGTTGCTTTGTTACATTAAAAGCATTTTAAAATAAATATATATATTGATACGCTTTAGTCATTCAATAAAGATAAAAGTGCACATGAATGCAATAAGGATGCTAAAAGAAAGATGTTGAACTGTTACATTTATGAATTGATTTCCTATCATTTGTTTAAAAATGTGAAAACAGAAAACATGATTTGTTCAATATCCATATAATCTGCTTAAGTCTTACTTTAATTTTACATGTTTAATTCTGCTCTTTGGGACAATTCAGTGTTAAACAAATCACTTTTAAAAAATCTTCAATCATTTGCTCACTTTTGCTTCAAATCGGTGTAAACTTCTATGTTCTAATAAATAGAGAAAGATATTTGGAAGAATGTCTATTACCCACCATTTTGTGGACCTCTTTTTTGTCCTGTTAAACACAAAATAAAATGTTTTATAATGCAGGACAGAAAAAAGGCTCTTGGCTACTTTTGAAAGTAATTTCCATGTTTCCTACAAGTATAGTCAATTGAGCCCAAGAACAGTTGGGTGAAAGTATTCGCCTAAAGGGACAAAACTGAGAAATCTTAATAAGTTTGGAACTAATAGAGATGAAGTATTTCATGACAGATTTTTTTGGGGATGAATTATTCATTATGACTCTGTTACTCACATCTTCAGGTCTCTGTCATCCGCTGTCACTTTTACTCTTTTATATTTCTCCAGGTGAGTCCTCAGTTGGGCAGTGTGATGGATCTCTTCACCACGAGTCTCGCTGTAGCTGGTCTTGTCCCACCTGATGATCGTATCGTTGATGGGATCGATCTTAGTCCCGTCCTCTTTAACAACTCACTTGTCAACCGGTAACATAAAATTAATTTTAAAAGCATGCATTACAATGTCTATAAGTAGGTTTTATATACAATTATATATTATATATAGGTATTATATACAGTAACACTAAAAGATTCAGTGCTTTTTAAGTCATATTACATTAAAGGTTGAAAAGGCATTATTATTTAGTAACAATTAAAATATATTTAGACAACTCAGTATGATGAGTTTGGAGGAGACCTTCCACCAACATAACTAAAAATGACTTACCTTATAACATACGTACTGCCTTTAATAAAACATTACATATTAGTCACAAGTCCAAGGATACAAATACTGTAGATAATTGAAATGTCATAATCCTGAGACCCTTGGTGCACACAGAATAAAAAAAAATATGTAGAACATACAGATAAATAGATTATATATATATATATATATGTTTGTATATGTTGTGATTTAAAAATATGTGTACTTAAAAGCAAATGTAGGTTACATAGTATATAATACTTATATACATATAAGAATACAAAAATATACAAAATAGATACAAGTCGGGTAACCGCTGAAGTAAACAATGAAGATATTGAGTTTACAGTTATTCAAATAAGAATATTACTTTTATATTATATTTAAATATTAGTATTTTTTTGCTTTTACTTCAACAATCTAAAAAATCCTAAAATGTTTACTACTTATTTATCTTGCATTCTGATACTGTGTCATGGCCTTGTTTTCAAATCTTTCAATCTGAACATAGATGAGCACATGAACCAGAATGACTTAACACAACATTACCATTTCACACCCCTCAGGCCCATCTTCTATTACCGTGGCAACCAGATGATGGCAGCACGGCTGGGTCAGTACAAAGCTCACTACTGGACCTGGAGCAACTCATGGGAAGAATTTAACCAGGTCAGAATCCTCTACTTCTCAATAAGTTAAAGCAAAATCGCCTCTATTTTGTGCGTCAGTCATACGATCACATCATTTGTAAACACAACGTAACGTGAGTTTTGCACGAGCAAACGCTACTCACATTTTCCTCTGATGCCAATCTCAAAAAGCTCTTCCAGATTTTCCATGCTGCGAATGACGCATTACGAAATGCACATTAGTACGTTAATGTTATCTCAAAAACAATGCCCTATCAAACTGACTCAAAGATCAGGCCGTAATGAATATTAATGACGCTAATGGAGCAGGACCACTTCTGCGAACACGCTTCATCTATTAGCGCACCATTCCAGCAGCATCCCTCATCCAGAGCCCTCGGGACGCGTCTCGCTACGTCTCGTGCACACCGCACACGCTTTGTTTCCCATTAAAGTCACGCGAACACGCAACCGCCGTCAGCGTGGGCTTCTTCACATGCTAGGGTTTGTTTTATGCCCCATCGGACGCTTAAATTGCTCCGTCCTGGACGGGCTCTGAATCAATAGTAGCCCTCTTTTATCAGCTCATGTGAACTGAAGTGTAACTTCACAAATAATGGCGGCTGATTGCTTGCGAACTGCCAATCGATTGCCGGAGCCCGCCGCTCACGTGGAGGAGGCTGAGGGCCGGTCCTGACGGTTAATGTGTTTTGGTGAGGTCTCACCTGGTGCTTTTGAGTCTCACACACATTGAAGGGTCTCTCTGCCAGGTCAATGCATCTGTAATTTCAAAGCCAGCGGGACCGAAATTGATTCGGACGGTCGTTGACGTCAGAGATTTAACGTTAAACATTTCGCACTTATTTTGGCAGGCGTCCACGCTTTTCCTCAAAAACAAGGCGCTTTCGACCCCTGGTTTGTCGCCTGTTAAAATCGGTCGAAATGATGGCTTAATAGTATCGGTCACTCGGGTGAATTCCTCTTGAAAGCCGCGTGGATCGCCGAGGTGTGAAATGAGAAATTTCACAGTATAAGTGCTCTGCATCCGACCGTCCTCACCAACGCACTTTCCAGAAATAATGTGAAGTATTTTTGTGTGCATAAGCTCACCTGGAAGTTAAGACGCATGAAAACTGGATTGTGTATTCTTCTCTTAAATTACACGTCTGGACCGTTTCAGAGGGCTTAATGATTAAATGGATTGGATTTGATTGGCAGCTGAGGGGCGGGGCTTTCAGGAGTGTTCTTGTATGTCAGGGTTTGTGAAGTGCTGGAGAAAATCAGTATGTCAGATACTGTTATTCTTTAATATTTAATTTTAGTGGAAGTGCAAATACTTCAACAAACACACAAGCTTTTCTTTAACCTCTCATTTCTTTGTCCCAAAGGCTTATATTGTATTGTATCAAAACGAATCGTAATTAATCCTATCCAGAATAAACGTTTTTTTAATATATGTCTGTGTTATGTGCATATTAATTCCTTATTTACAAACATACATATCATACATGTATTTATGTTATAAAAATATTTAGATATATTTTAAATACATAAAGTATATATAGACATTTACATTACATTTACATTTAGGCATTTAGCTGCGCTTTTATCCAAAGCGACTAACAAAGAGTCGAGGAGACAATGAAGCAGTTAATAACAGAGACAACAATAGGTGAACAAGTGCTACAACAAGGTTACCAAGTTAGACATTTATTACATTTGATTTATGTCTTAAAAACATGCATGTGTGTGTACGTGTTTAGAAATATTAAATTTTCATGCACAAAAGACATACATTACGTAAATACAAACTTTTATTCTGGATGCGACTAATCGTGATGAATCCGTTTTACCCCCTAGTTTTTTTTTCTTCAGCTCTGTTTAGTTGAAGATATATAATGTGACATTTAGTTAATTGTTTTCAGTTCATTTAAAACATTTTGTGAGGTACTATATTGTCATTTTATTTATGTATTTATCAACGTAAATATATTATATTAATATGAATATTTGTAATTTTGATTTAGTTATTTAATTGCCTGAAATTTTACTTCCGTTTATTGCTAAAGCAGAGCATAAACTTTTGTTAAGTTAAAATAATTGTATGGCATGTAATTCTATTTTTTATTTTATTTAATATAATTTTTTTACATTTTTGTCAGATACATTGAATTTATTTTCACGCAAAACAAAACACACGCTTTCAAGAAAATTCCTGAGTAACTGATATTTTGTGTTTTAGAAATTTTCGCTGGATGATCCACCTTCTCTTTTCTTAAGATGTCTTCTCAGTTTTTTCATGTGCTCTGCATTAATAATGGAGAAGAGCTGTTGCCGGGACTCCTCGGGTGTAGTCTGAAGCTCTTTCTCCGGTTCTTTGGGGATTTGGCCTGTTTCATGCCTGTAAGATCAGAGCACGCAGTTCCCTTCAATAGACAGAGAGCACGAGGTGTGCAGCTCATAGGGGACCATCAAGTGTGCGTGCGTGCGTGTGTGTGTGTGTGTGTGTGTGTGTGTGTGTGTGTGTGTGTGTGTGTGTGTGTGTGTGTGTGTGTGTGTGTGTGTGTGTGTGTGTGTGAGAGACGAGTCACAAACTTTACAGAGTCACAATTCCCTTAAAAATGACCCCCCCTCCTGAATACATGCTTTCATAGAAAGCATCTGAATATTAGGAGATGCTCATTTGAAAAGCACTTGTCCGGCCTCCTGCTGGGCTCAACACTCATAAATAATGCCCTGCGATCCTTCTGCCAGGTACGAAATACAAAAGTCTCTAGCTTGAGCTGGAAAAACACACACGTGCATCCTTCAGCAGTTTTATATGTAGTTCTGGTGGTGTTGAAAGCTTTGAGGAATACTTTATGATTATGGTTTTTAGAAGTTGTATGTTTGAGCTGACGCTTCTGTTGACTGGTCATGCATGTATCTGCATGCAAGAGCTTTACAATTACTAGAAGATCTTGGGTTTTTAAGTTTATCCTATATTTAAATAAGGTTTTGGTTGTGTTCCTCTTTTTAAAAAACATTTCTCAAAAGGAAATGAAGGATATATTTTCAAAAAGAAGGCAATTATTCTTTTTAAGATTTACTTTAAAAGACTAACGCTGTAGCGCACTTTATTACATATTTTAAAGATATTTTTAAATACATCCCCATGTTTAAAAGACATTTTTGCAATTCATGTATTTGTAAAAACACATTTAGTATATATCTACTTCCAAACACCAGAGGAATAAGCTGATCTGTGCTTTTGCGTTTTATTATTATAACTGGTTATTAAAGAGTATGGTCATTCATGTCATGTTTGTCATGTCGAAAGATTAATGTTCTCATCATGTTCAAACAGGGTATAAACTTCTGTCCTGGTCAAGAGGTGCCTGGTGTCACAACACACACGCAAGAGGAGCACAGCATGCAGCCGATCATCTTTCACCTGGGGCGGGACCCCGGCGAGAGATATCCAATCAGGTGAGGTCACATATCGTTTTACATTAAGTCTTGCATTTTTATGACAGATATGATAAATATGATTGATATTTGGACACGGGTATTCATCGATTCTCCTCGCTTCCGCCTCTCCCCAAACCCTCTCTCTGTCATTTTATATCTCTCACTTTTCTCAGAGAGATGGAACGATTAAACATTAATGTTGTTTTTATCTGCTTATCTCGGCTCTCTTGGATTCAAAACAGCGGCAGTGAAAGATTCATCCAAACAAAACAAAAAGAAAATCGATAGCCTTGTTGGGCGCCTGCGAGGTGAAAGCAGCTAGTTCCTTCGTCGGGATTTTCCTTCCAGTGTGCAGTAGATGGTTCAGAAGGGGTCGGAATGACCCCCGCACTCGTCCCCTGTGAAGGGATGTCAGGACCGGTGACCGTCTGCTCTTCATGCACCCAGCTGGAGCGGCCGCTGCTCATTAATCTGTGTCTACAGCTAAAGAGCCATTTAAGATGATGTAGAGCCTGTCCGTACACATACCTCCAGTCTAACAGACACACAAACACACACACACACACACACGGTCTCTTATGTGATGTGTTCGTAAGATGTCTTTAAGATGTTGAATCTCATTTTCAGATTCTGTTTCACTTTAGTTAAAGGAATAGAAATGGAAATTCTGTCATGAATTACTCAATAACTCTAAAATGTGCATACATTTTCGGGTTTGGTTGAACACATCTAGCCAAACAGTTTCTGGAGTCCATCTTACATCTACATTTTACATTTATTCATTTATCAGATGATTTTATCCAAAGCGACTTACATTATCATGCAGTAGTCAATTAACACTGCAGAGTAAACAGGGGCAAGGTTTCTTACCCAAGAACACTTCGGTTGTTGTCTGCCGGCACTGGATTAGATCCCGCAACCTGCTGCTTACAAGTCCAACTCTCTAACCACCAGACCACGACTGTCCCGACTACTATAACTACCATAGTAGGAAACATACAAGTTGTCTTACATTCCTCAAAATGTCTGATTTTGTGTTCAAGAGAACAAAAATGATTTTTTTTAAATGGCAGTCAATGCAGTCCGAGAACGGTTTAGTTACACGTATTCTTCCAAATGTCTCTCTCTGTTTATCAAATGTATACAGATTTGAGACAACCCTTCGGGTATTCTTTTAACACTTGTGTTGCAATGAGAAGAATTACAAAGCGGATTGGAAGAATCGTTGCCTGTGTACGACCCTAACCCATGTGATGCTGCCCCCGACTCCCATCACCCATTTGAGATCTCTCGCATCCGGCCGGCCGGCCCGGGGCTGACGTAACGCTCAATTCAGGTCTCATCCTCGGCCGACAAGTACTTCATCCCTGAATCAATAGTCCTCGTACAACTGCTCAATTTCCAGCAGGGGGGCGGGAGGGATATTTGATTGCCTCTTCAGCTCAATTCCCTCGACTTGCTTCAGCTGTGTGTGCGCGTGTTTGTCTCATTTTATTCATTCGTTCGCTTATATTTGTTGGTGTTTGTGCCATGTGAATACTGATTCAGTGTTGTGTTATTGTGTTAAAGTTGTGTGTGCGCGTGTGTGCATGTGTGTGTGAATGGTTAATCAGTATGGTGACACACCTGAGCAATGCCCCTGCCCCTCGGGTGTCATGCATTATAAATCAAAAGACGGGATTTGCATGCATTGTTATTAATAACAGACGCATAAAGGAAACTAAGGTTGAGATGCTAATGAGTCGTGCTGACTGTAGATGTTCTATTGTTTGTCTAGACTATAGGCATAAATAAACATGTTATTGTTAATTATTGATCAGGGACCCAGGGGCATAATACAGTCAAGACACCATACGTGTACAGTCGAACATCTCAGAATAGACGGATGTTAAGAGGTTGCGTGATCACATCTTGCGCTCTTTGAATTGATCAGATATAACTATGAAAAGATGATCATGCTGTCATTATGCTCTTACAAGCACATCTAAATGAGCCTTTTTGAGGAATCTGGGCTGCAGTTCCATATTGTGATTATGAGATTCAATCATTGACAAGGCCTTACTAGTTAGTACTCAATATACCAAAGTCATATTTTGAGGGTGATAAGGTGTTAAGAATGGAATATGAACCGTATAACTGTTCTATATTACAAACTACATTTAATTTGTTTTCAAAATATAAAGTTTATAGAAGGGCAAGTTTGGTTGAATGATATTGGTCACGGCTGATAGGGAGAGAAACAAATTCTAGTTTTGTCCCGCCGGAAGGTAGAATTGTAGGGATTGGATATGTGCTTCGGACAGGGCCCGGGGTAATTACACTAATTGACACTTCACCCCCTGTGCGCGCACATGCTTCCCCGGGGACCAATCAGAAGGCTGCTTTAGAGAGCAGGGGACAGGGCGGACACAGGTGCTGCCAGCCGTTGTATTATGTGCGTAATTGCAGTGGTGATATTTGTCTGTGTGTGTTTCTCGCACAAACACACATTCTCTGAAGGCCATTAAGCCTACAGGTCCTATCGAGAGCAGCGTTCCTTTGAAACCATCAGGGTCCCGCCGCAGTGCTCTGTCCAACACAACATAATGAGAGGACACACGTTCGCTTCGGTGGAAGTGATGGCCCTCGGGGACCTGTTTGTGGGGGTGTGTGTGTGTTTTATGGTGGAATTGACCGTCTGTCACATATTTTTCCATGCATTATGCTTTAATAACCATTCCTTGAGCGAGGAATTAATTAAAAACATTTGATATTCAGTCCTGTAATGATGGCTTTTAAAAGAAGAAAACGCAGATCACAGATATGAGTAACCCAGGAGCATGTCTTTGCAGTGGTTTTAAAGGAATAGGTCACCCAAAAATCTAATTTCATTTACTTATTTTAAACATGTAGTTATTTTAAAACTTTCTCTTCCACAGAAGACAAAAAAAGATATTTTGAAAAATGTTGGCCACTGACACTGTACTCTACTCCAATTTACTTTGCATTGGTTTTGTGTCCATACAGAACATGTGAATGGGTGCCAGTGATGTTCTGTTGGCAGCATCTTTTTTGTGTTCTGCAGGAGAAAGTCCCACTATGAGAGTAAAAAATGACGGAATTGTTCATAAACAGGGTAGAAGAAAATAATCCTGTAAGTTTATTGTGAAATGTGTAGGTCAAAAGTGGCATGATTTAAGTACTATGGATTTCTACATTAAAATGCACTATTGCACTTATTGTGAATATAATAATTGAATATGGCTTATTAGACCAATCTGGGTTTAACCCCAAAATTAAAGGAATAACTAAATAAAACATAATTTGCATGAAAAAACGTTTCTTATTATTTAACATCTCTTTTCCCAGTATTTAGTTGTTTAAGAAAGAAAAGAAATGGTCAATTTGCAAAAAGGATACAAAAAATGTACTAAAAGGAAGTACTGAAATGTCATGAAAATGTCTCAATGACGCTTATGATTGTAAGAATGTGATTTTGTCTTTCAGTGTTTTGTCTAAAGAATATCAGGATGTTTTGAGATCTGTGACAGCGGTTGTAGAGCAGCATCAGAAGGATCTGATCCCAGGAACACCACAGCTCAACATGTGTGACCTCGCCGTCATGGTGAGATCATTATTATTCCAGTACACGTTTCTCGAAGCTTCTGCTTCACAGATCTGATTTTACATTACATTTTAAAGGAATCATTATCATAGTTAAAAACATTTTGTTCCAATACTATTATTCTCAATGGCATCAAAGTAAAATTCAGTAGCATAAACCAAATTAAGATTCCTATTTTTGACGGTTTATCAAAGTATATTCAGCATTTAGATGTGAACCTGTTTGTAATGTTCTGCTGTGCATTTTTCTTTTAAATTCAGAACCTCGTTTTATTCATTTATAATATGTTATGTATAAAACGTATATTTGAATTCATGAGTTACATTTATTTGTATTTATTACTCTTGATTCAGTTAAAAAACATTGTGGTTGTGCTGTATATAAATTCTAGTGGAGCAACAGTGCCATCAAGTGTTCATTACATTTACATTTACATTTAGTCATTTAGCAGTTGCTTTTATCCAAAGCGACTTACAATAGTCGAGGAGACAATGAAGCGGTAAATAGCCGATACAACAATAGGTGAACAAGTGCTACAACAATGTTACCAAGTTACACAGAGAGTGAAGTTACAAAAGATTTTTTTTATTTTTGATAGAGTGAGTAGTTAGAAAAGAAGTGAGTTAGTGAGTTAGGTGTAGCCGGAAAAGATGAGTTTTTAGGAGTTTTTTGAAGATAGAGACCGAGTCTGACAAGCGTGAAGCCAGAGGCAGATCGTTCCACCATCGAGGAACTGAAGCAGAGA
>CM065656.1:23733586-23740510 GCA_033220385.1 Triplophysa yarkandensis
GTCATCAGATCCGCTCCTCTTCTCGGATTCTCTGCTTGAGTTTATCCTGCACAATGTTCAGATCCATAGTCTTGTTCAGTTTCAGATATACGTCCTTTCTGATTGGATGAACAGTTAGCCAGCCAGGCGTCAGCTCGGCCAGCAGACGAAGATGCTTCTCCATTTCATCTAGAATGGGAATAACATTAAAAATGAAATAGATTGTGTAGGTTATGAACACATTTTAGAGAGACATCTCTACTAACCAGTGCTAAGAGGCGAGCGATAGCTAGAATTCATGCGATTACAGGCGAAGTCAATGACAAGAGCTGGTTTCTTCTCTGCAACAAACACATTACGGAGGATTCTGGCCATCTCCGGCAGCCTCGACATCATAGACAGACGTTCCTCCTGCTGCGGGTTTCGTGTCATGGCAGCCTGAAGCTTCTGAGCCTCTTTGGCACGAATCTAAGCAGAGGAAGATGTACGGCGTTAAGTTCTGATATTAAAACATGAGAAGTTATTTATTTACATGTTGAGCTTTTAATCTCACCCTCTCCAGCAGAGACTGAGAAACTCCTTTCAGGGCGCTGGGTGTTTCTGATGGGGTCACGACAGGTTTGGGCGCAGGTTCAGGATCTTTGGCACATGCGGTTTCAGCTGTTTTTAATGCCATGTTGGCCAAAGCCTTTTCCATCTGGAAGAACAAGAACCCGCTTTAAAACATCCAAACTAAAATGGGTTTGTTGAATTAATGACTTTAAATATTCAACAATGTTCACAGAGAGTATTGAAATTGTTGAACCTAAAAACTTCATCTGTGGTTAAATCGAATGTCTACCTTTGGTGTCATGAGAGCTCGAGCTTTATCCAGCACCTCCTGAGCTGTGGTCAGTTTCTCAGTCTGAGGCGGCTGCGGCAGATCATCCGCTTTGATGTTAGGAACCTCATCCACGTTGAATCTCGGATGCCAGCGGGTCAGTTTATCATCGGGGACGACGACGGGAGGATTTAACGAAGCCAAGAAAACCTAACCAAACATAAGCACGCGTCAGAATACATAAAACTGCTCAAAACATTTAAAAATCCAGATATGGAGATTGTTTATGATTGAGACTAACCTTGTGATGACCCTTTACGATTTCAACCAGGTTTTGATGAAAAATGTGCCTTCGTTCCAAAAGCCGAGATGCAGACAACACTGGACGGGTACCATTAAACTCTGGAAGAGAACACAGGAACATTTGCAATGGAGAATTCAAAAAGAGATGACATCTGGAAGGAATTTTATATACACCTTAAACATGATGCTACTTTATAGAAATATAATAACCACCTTCATGGATGACTGGTTCTATTGTGAGCTGAAGGGCAGATTTCTTCGCAGTGGCACTGAAACAGGGAACGTTTTTCTCCTGCCGGAAGACATAAGCTGAAGGATACACGGTCTTTATCTGTGCCAGATGACTTTCTTCAAAACGCCTGGGATGAAAATTAGATCACCAAGTTTAGATTTACTTCAATTCACTTTTTGACCCCCCAAAAAGCTTTTGCTAGGCATCTTACTTGCGCATCATATCCTGAACCCCCTGCTTAATCTTGGCAAAAGTGACGGTCTCCGAGCGGTTGAAGAGCATGCCGACGATGGTGTCCAGACTGCGAAACATCTCAGCCAGAACTTTATACTTAAAGGGAAGCGTGAGACCAGGCGGGATGTCCTGGGCTAAAGTGTGATACCGCTGGTAGGCTGGAAGCTTCTCTCTGAAACAAGCAGAAACATTTCTCAATTACACTCACCTTTGTCAATAACATCAACCAAACAAACCCAAACTCACTTCTCTGGACCCTCCGGCTGTGCCGGGGTCGCTTCAGCATCCTCTGCGACCCTCTCGGCCTTCCTCTGCTGAACTTTAGCCGAGATCTCCCGAGCGGCGTCGAGCCGAGCCTTCAGCTCAGCGAGTGTCGATACGGGTGCAGGTGAGGGCGTCTTGGCGCGCTCCGATTGGCCCTTCAGCTTCTGCAGTTTGGACTTCAGCGCCGCCACGTCTTCCTGGGAGAGCGTTTTCTGCAAAAATGAAAAGCGGGTTGAGTATCATGACCGACTCCAGGCGGTGACCCGGACGGACCAGTGGGTTACCTTGCTCCCGGTGGTCCGCGCGGGTCCATCGACGTCAGCCGTGTGGGGTACAGGTGATGGGTTTGTGTTGTGGTTTACGGTGTTTTTGGACTCTTTGCTGGTGGTCTGTTGGGTGCCGCCGGTGTCACAGCTCTATTGCCAAAAACATTAATTATGGTATGCATTTATAACTGCATTGGGTGTCATGGTGCTGTATGTGTATAGAAGTTAGAATGAAAGATCATGTTTAATTCTTAAACATTCCTGTCTGTCTGTCTGCCTCTCTCTGTCTGTCTGTCTGTCTGTCTGTGTGTGTCTGTCTGTCTGTCTGCCTGCGTGTATCTGTCTGTGTGTGTGTGTGTGTGTGTGTGTGTGTGTGTGTGTGTGTGTGTGTGTGTGTGTGTGTGTGTGTGTGTGTGTGTGTGTGTGTGTCTGCCTGTGTCTGTTTGTCTGTCTGCATCTGTGTGTGTGTGTGTCTGTCTGTGTCTGTGTCTGTCTGCCTCTCTCTGTCTGTCTGTCTGTCTCTGTCTGTGTGTGTGTGTGTGTGTGTGTGTGTGTGTGTGTGTGTGTGTGTGTGTGTGTGTGTGTGTGTGTGTGTGTGTGTGTGTGTGTGTGTGTGTGTGTGTGTGTGTGTGTCTGTCTGTCTGTCTGTCTGTCTGTCTGTCTGTCTGTCTGTCTGTGTGTGTGTGTGTGTCTGTCTGTCTGTGTGTGTGTCTGTCTGTGTCTGCCTCTATCTGTCTGTCTGTCTGTCTGTGTGTGTCTGCCTCTATCTGTCTGTCTGTCTGTCTATGTGTGTCTGCCTCTATCTGTCTGTCTGTCTGTGTGTGTCTCTGCCTCTATCTGTCTGTCTGTCTGTGTGTGTGTGTCTGCCTCTCTCTGTCTGTGTGTGTGTGTCTGCCTCTATCTGTCTGTCTGTCTGTGTGTGTGTGTGTGTGTGTGTCTGCCTCTATCTCTCTCTGTCTGTGTGTGTGTGTCTGCCTCTATCTGTCTGTCTGTCTGTCTGTCTGTGTGTGTGTCTGTCTGTCTGTGTCTGCCTCTATCTGTCTGTCTGTCTGTGTCTGCCTCTATCTGTCTGTCTGTCTGTGTGTGTGTCTGTCTGTCTGTGTCTGCCTCTATCTGTCTGTCTGTCTGTGTGTGTCTCTGTCTGTCTGTCTGTGTCTGTGTGTCTGTGTGTGTCTCTGTCTGTCTGTCTGTGTCTGTGTGTCTGTGTGTGTGTGTGTACATCAGAACCAAAGCCCATTGTGTCACGTTTACCTTTTCTGTCCAGTCCAACAGATTGAGTTTCTTTCTCGCTCTGGTTCTGTCCTCTGCTGGGGTCTGGACACGCTGACGCTTCTTTGCACTGCTGTGTTGTTCCGCTGTGGACTGGACCGGAACCGGAACCGAACCCACATCAGACTCTGGACATCTTCTCTTTGGGGTCCTGGGACTCGCCACGAGTCCTTCACGCCTCTCGTCACGTGCTTCCGGTTCTGATGACAAAACTTCATCGATGACTTTGAGGAACTCTCTCTGAACGCTTGTCCGTTCCTCTGCGTCGCGCGCGGATCTCGATGACGTCTTCGGTTCGGTGATCGTCACACATTCTGCGGACACTTTTCGTCCTTTGGATCTTAAAGTTCGAGCCGTGTTTCCTGTTTTACTCTGCGCAAAGTAATCTGTAACTCGAGCTTGAGCCATTCTGCGTGGACGGAACCCTGCAGCGCCGGAACTGCGCTTCTTGTGTCTTCCTGGATGAGTTTCGCGGGAAATATGACCACGTGACTCGTGTGGGCGGGGCTTGTGTTTAAGCCCCGCCCCCGGGTAGCCCCGCCCACTCTGTTGATCAATCACAGTTATAAATAATAAGATATATTTCACGAGTAGAACAATACAAATGTTTGTGCTTTAAAGTTTGATAAATCGTGTTTTAAAAAAAGATGTGAAAGTATTTTTACTCTAAAACACATTTTTAAACATGAGAATATTTATTATTTTATAAGAGTTTTTATTCTGATAAACTTTCTTCACTGCATTACATTTCATAAATAAAAGTTTTTTTCTTGTTTTACTTTTACTTCTTATGTTTTACTTTTATTGATCTGTATTTACTTTTACAATTGGAAAAGTTCTAGATTTAAAATGTACTTTAATTTTTGTATTAAAAATAATGATGGCATAAATCTAAAACCTGTAAGAAATTACCTTTATAATGCAGTATATTAATTTTTCCAAACTAAAACACCAAACCAAAGTACAGATACTCCACTAAAGTACTTGAGTAAAAATACTTAATAATGTACACTAAATAGAAAGGATTATTATTTGTAGATCACTTTTGTTGTGGTGTTTTGTGTGTGTGTTTTGTATACATTTACATTTACATTTAGTCATTTAGCAGACGCTTTTATCCAAAGCGACTTACAATAGTCGAGGAGACAATGAAGCGGTAAATAGCCGATACAACAATAGGTGAACAAGTGCTACAACAATGTTACCGAGTTACACAGAGAGAGGTTACAAAAGTTTTTTTTTTTTTGATAGAGTGAGTAGTTAGAAAAGAAGTGAGTTAGTGAGTTAGGTGTAGCTGGAAAAGATGAGTTTTTAGGAGTTTTTTAAAGATAGAGACCGAGTCTGACAAGCGTGAAGCCAGAGGCAGATCGTTCCACCATCGAGGAACTGAAGCGTATAAATATAATGCTTTATTTGTTATAATGTTATAACTTTTATTTCATGTGATGGCATGTGTCACCCTCTTGTTTTGTAAAGTCCAGAATAAATCAATCAAATCCAATCCCATTCATCAACTATAACAAGCCACAAATGGCCCATAATGTTGATGTCTTCAACACTTACATCACTTACAGTCAAATGGGAAAATGGGCAATCCTGGGAAAATGTCAACCAAAATTTTACCAAAGTTTTACCAAAGTTTTACCAAAGTTTTACCAAAGTTTTTAGTATTCTTACAGCACAGACGTCAACTTTTGGTTGTTCAAATTCTCATATGAAGTATTTTTATTTTTAGAATATGACTTTTCAGTATAAAGTTTGGGCTGTTTTCAGGATTGTCACATCTGTAGTTCTGCATTGTGCTCAAAAATGACACATAAAAGTATAATAATTAATTTATGTTCTATAAAGAGCTAACCCTTGGCCATTTGTTGGATATTATTACTTCTGGTTTGTAGATTTTAATTCACATAAATCTTAAGAAGTTTGTTGTCTCATAAATATTGTGTCCATTTTTTGTCACGTCCAAAACTACATTTACATTTACATTTAGTCATTTAACAGACGCTTTTATCCAAAGCGACTTACAATAGTCGAGGAGACAATGAAGCGGTAAATAGCCGATACAACAATAGGTGAACAAGTGCTACAACAATGTTACCGAGTTACACAGAGAGAGAAGTTACAAAGTTAAAGTTAAAAAGTTTTTTTTTTGTTTTTTTTTGATAGAGTGAGATTTATTTATCTTTTTAATTTGGCAAACTGTGCCTAGACTGATATTATTCAGATGTTTAAACGCTATCAATAAGAGTTTTGTATTATGTTAATAGAAAATTCAGTTTACCGGTTACATTTATATACTAAAAGCATTTTTATGAGTCATTATAACTATTGTTGTATCGGCTATTTACCGCTTCATCGTCTCCTCGACTATTGTAAGTCGCTTTGGATAAAAGCGTCTGCTAAATGACTAAATGTAAATGTAAATGTAACTCTGATAATGCCCAAATATTCACATATCAACATTCTTGCTTTATTATTAAACATAACTGTATGTCCATTCTCAATCATAAACATCTTACAGACATCTTCTCATTGTGTCATCTTAGAGCAGATGTCTCAGAGATATCTTAAGATGTAAATAAATGTTTACTTTCATTGAGTTTTAAATAAATCATAAACTCTATAAACACAAACAGAACTGATCCCAGGCCAGTTGACTGTGTGTGGATCAGCTGTCATTACACAGAATCACCACTAGAGGGAACTAACACAAAACACATGACGTCACGAACAACTGTCACATATTTAAAACTAATTAATTTATTCGTTTTTTATTTATAAATTACTTACGAACAAAATTAATTTATATGCAAAAGTATTAGAAAAAACACAAGTTAAAATATAATAAATTATAAATTAATAACTGTGTAAATTCCATTCGGCACGCGCTCTTGTGATCGTGAGCCGCGTCACGTCAACGCCTCAGAATGTGAAGTAAAACGAGTTTTATTTTAATATATTCAGCCGAAATAAAATCTAAAATAAAAAGTTAAGACGATATAAACATATAAAGTTAAATGTACAGTTATTAATCTGTCATAGAGAAAATCTGTCAGCGGGCCGTTAAGTTCGTGCGCGAGAGAGCTCGTCGTGTCACGTGACAGAAAACATAAAAATATGATTTAAATATTACAAAAAAAACTTTTATTTCGATTCCACACTAACTAACTAAAGTGTGTGTGTGTGTGTGTGTGTCGTGACGTCAGAAGTGCTGTCACAGATCTGATCTGAGGTCAGTGGGAGTGAGCGGGTAGACTGCGCGATACAACACTTGTGCTGAGTTTTGTGACAGAAGTTTGTGGACTTTATCTGTGAGTTCTACTTCCTGTGAAGAGAGACGGAACATCTTCATATGTGGATCAGATGGGACTCATAGAGACTTAATCTCTCTCTCTCTCTCTCTCTGTGTCTCTCTCTCTCTCTCTCTCTCTCTCTCTCTCTCTCTCTCTCTCTCTCTCTCTCTCTCTCTCTCTCTCTCTCTCTCTCTCTCTCTCTCTCTCTCTCTGTGTGTCTCTCTCTCTCTGTGTCTCTCTCTCTCTCTCTCTCTCTCTCTC
>CM065656.1:23743510-23786010 GCA_033220385.1 Triplophysa yarkandensis
TGGTCTCTCTGGTGTCTCTGTCTCTCTCTCTCTCTCTGGTCTCTCTCTCTCTCTGGTCTCTCTCTCTGGTCTCTCTCTCTCTCTGGTCTCACTCTTTGGTCTCTCTCTCTCTCTGGTCTCTCTCTCTGGTCTCTCTCTCTCTCTCTGGTCTCTCTGGTCTCTCTTTCTGGTCTCTCTCTTTGGTCTCTCTCTCTCTCTGGTCTCTCTCTCTGGTCTCTCTGGTCTCTCTCTCTCTGGTTTCTCTCTCTGGTCTCTCTCTCTGGTCTCTTTCTCTGGTCTCTCTCTCTGGTCTCTCTCTCTGGTCTCTCTCTCTGGTCTCTCTCTGGTCTCTCTCTCTCTCTGGTCTCTCTCTCTCTCTCTGGTCTCTCTCTCTGGTCTCTCTCTCTGGTCTCTCTCTCTCTCTGGTCTCTCTCTCTCTCTCTCTCTCTCTGGTCTCTCTCTGGTGATATAACACCAAACCGATTACTAAGAATAAATCTGTCCACACACACGCTCGCACACACACACATGCATACACATACACACACACATTCATCTACTCATTTCGACCAGCAATGAAACCTGAGGAAAATAAAAGTGCTTTCGCCCATCAATTCACAACTAACAGATCACCCATGGACAGTCAGTATCACCTCTCAATAGTTTCTTATGTGTCTCCTCTAGATCTTAAATCATGTTGTAGATTGTGCTCAGTTTCGCTAAAATATTAAATTCTGATCAAAAATCCGTTTTGATGTTAAAGATTTGAGAACATTATACAGTAGAGTAATTCCTACACATATGAGAACTGTTCATGTGTACAGCACTTGGTCCTGTGTGCTTTATTTCTTCTGAGGTCAGATCATCTAAAATAATCCTTTACATTTATTTAATGAATCTGAACTCTTGGTGTATGTCTTATATCTATTTATTCAAAAGGTAAAGTAAATGTATTTAATACAGTTGAGACCATGTCATGGCCTTGTGTTAAGAGAGTTTGACTCCTAACTCTAGGGTTATGGGCTCAAGTCTCGGGCTGCAATATCAATCATGACTTAGATGTCCAATAGTACACTGTGTGTACTGATTATATGTATGTGCATATTGCACACTGTCCTATGTTTGAAATCTGTTACATGTTACGTGTTACTTGTACTGCGATGTTTTGTGCATGTGTGTGTTTGTGTGCGTGTATGCGTGCGTGCTTGTGTGTGTGTGTGTGTGTGTGTTCACTATTGTGTGTGTGTGTTCACAACTGTTTATGTTTTTACTGCTGTGTGTGTGTGTGTGTGTGTGTGTGTGTGTGTGTGTGTGTGTGTGTGTGTGTGTGTGTGTGTGTGTGTGCGCGCGTGTTCGTGTTTGTTCACTGCTGAGTGTGCGTGTGTGTGTGCGTGCGTGTGTGTGTGTTCGTGTGTGTTCACTGCTGTGTGTGCGTGTGTGTGTGTGTGTGTGTGTGTGTGTGTGTGTGTGTGTGTGTGTGTGTGTGTGTGTGTGTGTGTGTGTGCGTGCGTGCGTGTGTTCACTATTGTGTATATGTTCACTATTGTGTGTGTGTGTGTGTGTTCACAACTGTTTATGTTTTACTGCTGTGTGTGTGTGTGTGTGTGTGTGTGTGTGTGTGTGTGTGTGTGTGTGTGTGTGTGTGTGTGTGTGTTCACTACTGTGTGGGTGTGTGTGTTCACTACTGTGTTTTTTCAATGTGCATGCGTTCATGTGTGTGTTTGTGTTCACTACTGTTGGTGTGTGTGACTAGTATGTGTGTGTTCACTGCTGTGGCTTTTGTGGGCCAAACTTAACTTCCGATAAACAAAGAATAAAGTAACTTTGCATCGTTTCTGATAACAAGGTAAAAATAGCAGTACGTTTCATTAGCTAGAAAAATAAAAGTTTGTCTAGTCAATATATTTATAGAAGAATTGTTACTTGACTACTTGACACCATTCACTTAATTGTTTATTATAAAATCATCATAAATAAATTAAACAAATTGTAAAATTAATGAAATAATATAAAACAAAAATCCAAACATAATGATTATATGAAATTATAAATATTTAAATGAATACATGTCGTAACATTTTATTAATAACAGAACAATCAACAAACACAGATCAGAAGTTAACTTTGGTCCAGGAGCATGCGTCCAATGAAATCATGAAGAGTTATTCATATGATATGTCTGTCCAGCATACCGGACACAAAAATATTAAAATATAATGTGCTTAGATGTAACCTCAGGCTGCTCTATACCCGTCTGCAGGACCCTTGCTGTCCAACACAAACACATCCCGTCATTTTCTCTTAACTGTCTGATGATGATCAGAGGTTATCAGAACACGACAGCACACAGGAAATGACCGTAAAGAATAATAAATGTCAAATATTTCTGTGGCATCCGCTGACTTTGAGGTTTCATACCATCCCTAGGAAAATATTCATCTGTGGAAAATGAAACAACAGTATTGCCCTAATGAAAACATGGGCTGTGTGTTGAGGTCTGTTGTTTGACCTGTATGAATAGAGCTGATGTTATTCTTCATCTGTGGACTTCAATGTGGTTTTCTCTCACTTTAAACACGTTTGTAAAGACTAAAATGGCCAGACATTCAAAACCATTGGACATTCTGTCATCATTTATTCACCTTTCACCAAAATCTGTATGAATATATTTGATGTGATAAACACAAACAAAGATATTTGGAAGAATAATTGGGACCAACAGTTCTTGGAAAAATAAATTTAAGTTCTGGGACACATCCAACTACCATAGTCATTTTTACTACTACCATACAAGTATTCTTCCAAATATCTTCCTCTGTGTTTAACTAAACAAAGACATAGATACAGGTTTAGAACAACTAAAGAGTGAGTAATTCATGACAACATTTTCATTTTTGGTTGAAGTACTCCTTTAAGTTGACCGGACCAGTGTCACCACGCAAAAGAAGATAAGAAACAAAGAGAAAGATACTTACAGCTGTCTTCCTCCTCTGTGATAACACTAATGACGTAGCAGGCGTAGATGAAACCAAGCAGCTGTGAAGACAAAAAGAAACATATCAGCGTATTGACCGGATGACAGGAAACATAAAGAGGCAGATAGAAAGAAAGAGAGGAAATATTTGTGTCTATGCTCATTTTGTTCTTAAGTGATCGTTCGCGCAAAAAACAAAAGCGTGCCATCATTTACTCATCCTCTTGACATTTTAAACCTGTATGACTTTCTGTCTTGTCCAGAAAACTAAATAAGATATTTCAAAGAATGTTGGTACCATGTTTGGTTACCATTATTCTTCAAAATATCTTAATTTGGATTGTAATGAAAGGAGGGGGTGTAAATGATGACACAATTTACATTTTTGGATGAACTCTTATTTTTAGAGTTCATTTTTGTATTGTTTGTTGTTGATTGCTTAATGGTCAAAGTGCAAAGTTGATTTTCTATTGTCTCACATCTTTAATATCTTAAAATGAAAGTGAACTGTATGTTTTTTCGGATGGCTCAGATATGTCACTCAAGAACAAAAACCGCATGGGCTACCTCATATGCATCATAAGTTTGATGTGACATTTCTGCAAACCCCAACGTAATAGTCCGACAAGCTTTCCTTTTCAAGCACTACCTAAAAGCCATTTAGACCAAACACCAATTACTAAATAAAGACACATTAGAGAGAGTTTCTGTGTGTGCTTGTGTTCGAGTGTTTGTACACGCCAGGCATATTGATAGGTATGGCATTGCCACAGAGGCAGATGGCACCGCTATGCACGAAAACGCATAGGGCAAACTTAACTCCCGGTATGTGGCAGCAATCCAATCCAATTAATCCGTTATTGGGCAGAGGGCCTTGTGCACACCATCCGGGAAAAACGGATGCAGGGTTTGCATGTGTAAAGGAGAGGGGAACAGATCCTGGCACACATTGGAGATGTCTGAGAGCCACCGCACAGGTGAGCCACGCACGGCTGTCGTATTCACTCTGCGCAGGTTAAAGTGATTCACAGCTCCAATCCGTTTTTATTACACAGAAGGAATGTGAAATACCAAACGCAACATAGGACATGTCAATGACCAGACTGCCAACTGCAGGGGGGACGTGGATTATTAAAATATTTTATTAAACTTCAAATTTTTCTGTGTGTGCCAGGTTTTGCCTACTGATAAACACACCCCTGAATAGACTTGGAGTCACTTTGGATAAAAGTGTCAACCATGTACATAAATGTAATTTAATGTAATGCATGCATCATGGGGACCAAAGGCATGTATCCAGAAACTAAAAACTGTATATATAATCTTCAGATGAAACACAGATTAATATTAACACATTAAAGTACATTAAACTGATTAAGAAGAAAGAATGATGTTTATTATAAAGTAATTTTAAATATTACATTTGTATTAAAGGAATAATTTAATTAATTGTTTTTCATCACCCTATGATTTAAAACAAATGAAGAACTCTTTTAAGAATATGGATACCAACATTGACCCCTACTTTAGTCTCAAAACCTCAAGACATTTTTCAAAATATCTTCTTTGTGTTCCACAGAAGGATGGCTCACATGGGTATTAAATGACATGACATTAATTAAATGGCAGAAGTCTAAAAGTGATGATCTTTTAGGACACATGTGTCCATGCATCGTATATGTATTGTATATGTTTACAAACTGTATTTTATGGATTTATTAGTAAGCTTAAACTTAAAAGTTGAAGTTAAGATTGCTTTTAGTATCCAAAATCATCTGCCACGAGGAAGTCCCTTAGGATATTTCTCATGCCAGCTAATACCAGTCAATATCTCTGTCTAGTCCTAATAAGCCCTGACATATGAATGGAATTATTTAAAATTGATTTTTATAATCACTGTGGAATTTGCCTTAAAGATCTGACTTAAGTAACTCACAGATCTTTGGGCTGGAGTGGAAGTAAAACGTTTTTGATAGCTGAAACAAATATGTACAAGTAGTTAGTAGTTATGCATGGTTTCGTTAAATTAATTTAGAGAACCAATAAAAAAAATTATAATCATCATTTTTGAATTACAATTTTTTTTTAAATGAGACTTTTATTCAACCGTCTCATGGAAGTTTTAAAGCTTATTTTTAACTCAGAGTTTATCAATGTTTAAGAAATACAGATTAAATATGACACTGTTGACACAAATTTCATTTTTGGATGAAGGCGTCTTATAGGTAATAATGTTTGAATTATGTTTCAGATAACCTGTAGTGGAAAATTCAAATCTTCAATTTTTAAGCTATATATTGACATACTTTTTCGTACTATACGTATTTTTTGATTATCTGACCCTTTTTCCTCTTAATATGTTTTTTATGTGCACAAAAACTGCGTTGACAAACACAAGACCATAATATTTGACGGGATAATTGTGTGCCAACATCACCCTCCTGTGATAGAAAATAGTGCAACTGATTTTGTGTGTGCATGTATCCATATGTGTTCATGCGTGTGTGTGTTCATGCGTGTGTGTGTCCGTGCGTGTGTGCATGTGTGTGTGTCCGTGAGTGTGCTTCATCTATCTGAAAACTGAACTTCCAGCCCTATCTGATCTGAATAACAGCATTCCCAACTTCACAACAAATCTCTAACAACACACACACTACACACAACCAGATCAGAGATTAATAACATTCAACATGTGTGGGATACAGAACAACACAAAAAAGGTTTTAGATATTTGAAGCTGACCAGAAAAATGAAAAGGTTGATAGGAGAAAAAGTAAAATCAAGAGAGGGATCAAGAATCTAGATCTCTGGAAAGAAAATCGATGAGGTTCAATGTCGTTTGGTGACCAGGAGAAAGTCTTACAGGCTTGAAATGATAAGAGTAAATAACGACAGAATTTTCTTTTTTGGGTGAACTATCAATTTTAGGACGGTTATATTCTAGTGAACTATTGAAAGAACATAATATGAATAATTTTTACATTTTAAATGAACAGACAATTACTAAAAGTGATAGTTAGCCACAACTACAATTTTTCAAAACATATTCTTATATGTTTTGCAGTAGAAAAAAGTTAAGAAGGGTCTGAAATGACAAGTGAACTCATCCTTCAATATCTGTAAATGATGTTTAAAGAAAATCTAGCCCTCCGGACTGAAAAGATATGAAAAATAATGTAGTGCAAACATAAATGTTGATATTCAGACAGGATTAGACTTCTTAGAGAACAGTCGGGATTCCAGTGGAACGAGTCTACAGAGGAAACAACAGACCATAGCTTCAGAGAGGTCACAGAGCAGTGATAAAGGAAGAAAGACAGAAAAAAAGGTTGTCTGAACGGTAATGTTTATGAACTTCCACAGGTAACTTCCCTCATGAGTTACACTAATGGGAAAAACAGATGGTGCGTGCACACATACACACATACACACAGGCACACACTCACACACACACACACACACACACACACACACACACACACACACACACACACACACACACACACACACACACACACACACACACACACACACACACACACACACACGCACACACGCACACACACGCACACACACGCACACACACGCACACACACGCACACACACGCACACACACAGGGTTATCATAGAGGGCCGCTGTGGTAAGGACTCACTCAGTTGCATTCTTTTCATCTCTACTATCTCAACCCTTTATCTTGACTCGTGTTGAAGTCCCCTGAAACATAAATAAGAGTGTTCAGAAAGCGGTTGGATAGTGACCTAGTTCTACAGATAACCAGTGATGTTCACACACAGAAGAACATCACAGACATCTCTGGAGTGTTTATGAAGTGTTCAACCTCAAGCACGCAGGTGACAAACATCTCTCTTCCAATCCATCAACCAGAGCAGTTTCAAACCACTATGTTTAAACTCTTTTTGATGAACTTCAGTTTCATGAAGAGAATACTCAGAAATGAATTTAAAAGATATATTTGCACATTGTCTGCCTTAAAGCAGGGGTTTTCAAACTTTACGGTGCCAGGGACCCCAAAATATAATGAACCTTTTGTGAGAACCCGTTTTCTAACATACAAATTCATTTTATATATAGGATCTAACTTTATATATTATGAAGATGCGATTGAACTTTGTTAATTGAATAGTGGACAATACTGTTAGATATATTAAAGGTGAAGTAACACACATGATTTCTGCCACTTTTATGTGAATCTTGAGTACCTGTAGTGTAGAATCATGTATTTAAATAAGTATTCAGTTTCCTCTCATTTACAGAAGACAGATTCAAAGGTCGAGCTCGCGCGTGTGGACGGTGGGCATCGCTCGTGACAAACCTTCTAATGAGAACTTCTCCTGGAATATAAACACTGATGCTCGTACTCTTCTGAGCTCTCTGATTGGTGCGTCGGGGACAATAACCAATAAATAGCTTGTGATTTCATCAGATCTGCAAGTTGAATATTAAAAAAAACTTTCTGGAGCTTTTGTCTGTATGATGGGAGTGTATTGAGCACAGAAATACTGCCTCGTGCATCTAACTCTGTTTTTAACAAATGGATGACAGTAACCGTGAGACTGAACATGTTTATCCATCTAAAGCACTTATAATGCATGAAAATATAATATAATATTAAATATAATAGTAAACAACTGTCTAAAATATGGGTAAGGTTTGTTGCATGAGTCTGAAGAGAAACAATTACAATGTTTTATAGCGGTGATAAACGTATATATGTTGTAAGAAAGCTCACTTGAAAGATAAAAACTTGTACAAATTGATGTAAAAACTTGAAGGTTTTGATGTAAACACAATGAAATTTTTTTTTATCCATTTACAAATATTTTCTGAGGACCTCCTAAAACCATTTTCGGATTCCAGTTTGAAAACCCTTATGTAAAAATATATTTAAAAACACCATATAAACATAAAAACTTGAGTTTTATCACACTGGTTTTAATATCTGTTGTACCGAGCGCATGAAGGGACATGACCCAAACTTCTCTATTATTATTTTACTATTATTAGCTCTTCTTTTCATTCTTTTGTGCATTCATTGAATTCTTAGGGGTTTCACCTTATGTTCTTTTGTGTAGACAAATAACGTGCAACTAGTCTTTGTGTTCAAACTGAAGAAGCCTGCAGGTACTTGACTTTAGAGTGCATATAACCTCCCACAATTTCCTTCAAAGTGCTCTGTTTAAACGTCACCAGCACATCTTTCGCATGTGTTGTTGATAATCCTCACTCCAGAGAAACGTCCGGCACTCCCTATCCCTCTCCAACAACCACAAATCATTCTTTCCAGGCACAGACACACAGCCTGAGTGTGAAACATGGGAATATACGTTCAGGAGATGATCATGTAAAGGAAATATATAAACATAATGTGTGAATATAAAACTCACGGGACTTAGGATAAAACAAACCAAGAAAGCGCATTTTTCCTTATGGAATATGAGCTTGGTTGTAATGTGCTCACGTTGCTTAAATAAAATCTAAAGGCGTGCCAAACCTCAACCCAAGGGCCTCTGTAGTCAGGGGTGTTCTTACACATTCACAGTGTATGTAGGGTACACTTAAGTCAAAGACTGGTTAAATGTAGACAAGCAACTATCAGTAATGAAAGAGTATACAAGAATCCCCTGTGGATGTTTTACACGGACACGTTTAGATCATTTTATGTATAGGCTGGTAATATACATATAGAAGTGTATATATAGTCTGTGGTGGCTATAAGGTAGATTAAAGGAGGGGTGATGTTGGGTTGGGTTTGTGCAGATGTCAATTAAACCCCTGCGTGCAAAAATGAAATTGTTTACATTTCTTAATCGAAGAAGGACAAGCTATTTAATTAGTGATAAATATTACTATTCATCCCGTCAGTGTCCTCAGGTTTATCTATTACTAACTCAAACCATGAATTTATTCATTTCATAAAATTCAGTTAAGAAACACATTAACAATAAATGTGATAATTCTCATCACAAACATCTGAAACTTTTTAACATCATGACACATTTATTTAGCAAGTGACCTTGTGCATAAATGTTGTAAATTAATCATTAAAAAAGGATAACTATCTGCAAGTGGGAAGAGAAAAATAAAGTTGAATTTAGTTTTACTTTTAATTTAGGTTTATATTTCTCATTTGCAGATTATTTTGCTTGTTTTAAATATCAATTTAATAAACTCTTATTAAATTCTTTCGTAAAGCAAAACATATCTAGGGTAACTTTTATGCCAAGTGTGTGGATTCAAGAAGTTTTAGATATTTGTTCTAAAAACAATACAAAACTGCATTATAAGTCTTTTTCAACAGTGTTTCAAACATGCTTAAAGTTGCCTTTTCATCATCTCGTTTTAAAACTATTAAAATATTATCTACAAGAGAATCACCTTCTCTCCCCATGAATCTTATGCATTTCATGTTTAACTCATTTTATAAAATCTCAATTAAAGACAAAAAAATATGATTTTCAAAGACACCCTCATGGAAACTAGTGCTGCATTTAGATTGTGGATATTTTTCATTTGAATCCTTGAAATCATTTGGAACAACATTAAAACATCAGAACATTACATCTGAAGGGGAAGACCAATAAGCTGGTTTAAACTAGTCTTCCAGCCCGGTTATGACGGGTTAGTCAAGCTGGTTTTAGAAGGATTATGGCAACCTGGGACCCCTAGCTGAAACAAGCTAATCCTCGATTTAAAACCAATATATTGTAGGCATAAACCTGCAAAGACCAGCGAACCACCTTGAACTAGTCTTGGGTTGCCAGATGTTTCATTCTGTACAATAGGCCATATGACGGACAGGTGGTACAACCAATCACGTTTTGCTTTGTGTTGTGTAATGTATAGAGGTTGTGGAAATGTCTCAATAAAAACAGACGGATCTGCATTCACAAACAAGTCTATAAATAAATATCATAAAAATAATAAATATCATTTTGGAGATGGGTGTTTCGCTGGAATGCATTGAGGTCCGGAGGCTAAATACTTGGAGGATGTCTTGGAAGTGTCATAACTTCTTCCCACTGTATAAATAAATCTGAATTGAGAACTGACTTGTATGCAGTGACTTACCGAGATCAGGATTTGAAAGCCGCTGTGCAGAACTTCAATGTACTGGTACTCCAGCAGGCATCCCATAATTGATATGTATGACTGTGCGTCAGCATTACGCTCTCCGCCGGGAATCTCTCGTCGGATGCAGCCCGGACCATGTTCTCTCCACAGGAGTGATGGGCCGAGATATTAAAGGTCAAGAGGTCGCCGTCCTAAAAAGAAAGAGTCATCGTCAACTTCAGCTGAACGTCATATTCCAGATGACAGCTGAGAAATGGCCATGCATAATTGAACGCAAGCTGACAAAGATTCCGTTTCATTTCATTACTTGCAAAAATATAATGTTTCAGAAACCCTGTAGCAAACATCCCAGCAGATTTCATAAGTTGGCTGCGAATGAATCATTCATGCAAGGGGTACATTAAACAGAAGGAATTGTGTGTGTGACTATTCGAAGGTCTCCAGGTCATGCGACATTTATCAAAGTGACTTATGGACCCTCTGTGATTATTAGCGAGGAACTCGTCCTTGAACTCTCTCGGGCTAACAGTTGCATAGAGGTGAATGTTCTCTTTATAATCAGCAGACGTTATCGTTAGACGGCTCGCTGTTTCTCCCCCCATATTACATGTCATAGAGAAGTGTGTGTGGGTTCACACAGGGGGTCGATGGAGACCGCCCGTCCAGTATTTAATCACTGCCTCGGAGTGTGACTGACAACCACAGCCTGAGGCACATGCATGACAGACAACCGCACCAAATGACCCTCAAACAATGAGAAACAAAGAGAGAGAGAGAGAGAGAGAGAGAGAGAGAGAGGAGAGTGAGAGAGAGAGAGAGAGAGAGAGAGAGAGAGAGAGAGAGAGAGAGAGAGAGAGAGAGAGAGAGAGAGAGAGAGAGAGAGAGAGAGAGAGAGAGAGAGAGAGAGAGAGAGAGAGAGAGAGAGAGAGAGAGAGAGAGAGAGAGAGAGAGAGAGAGAGAGAGAGAGAGAGAGAGAGAGAGAGAGAGTGAGAGACCAGAGAGTGAGAGACCAGAGAGAGAGAGACCAGAGAGAGAGAGAGAGAGAGAGAGAGAGAGAGAGAGAGAGAGAGAGAGAGAGAGAGAGAGAGAGAGAGAGAGAGGTTTCTAATCCATCAAATATTAAATACATGCTTTGATAGGATACCTGTGTATGACAATGCTAAAATTAAAAACATATAAAAAATTATTCTAACTTCACAGACTCACTTTTTGTATATTTATTTTATTATCTATTAGATACAATTTTATGGTCAAGTCATGGTTAGGTTTGAACGGCTGGGATTAAATATGCAGGTATTTGACAAAAAATATAGAAAAAATTGCATAAGAGAGATGGAAGTTACTATGTATATATAAATAAACAAATAATAATATCAATAAATATGTTATGATCAGTTTGAATATGTCTTATATAGCCTGGCTGTTATACAAACACTTATGGCAAGCTAACTTTAGTCCAGGCATTCACTGCAACCGCATTGAACCGCAATCTCCGCTGGATATCAAAAACGGTGTACATTACAATGCTTATGATTTTTTCTCTTACCAAAAATGAATCCCAAAGTATCCTTTTGTATATTCCCCCAACATATTTTTTGAAGAGAACTAGATATCATAAAAATGCACATCGAAAAGAAATCTGTACAACCCTTTTTTTTGCCTCAAACTGTTAAGGCTCATGTCATTTCTGTTCTGTTTGAATATTTTTTACTGAGGTTGGCTGGGAACTATAATGGACTGTCTGTACAATTGAAAAAATAAATTTATTTGATCATTTCTGTGCCCACATGGCATTCCAAACCTGTATGACTCTCTTTCATCTGCAAAAAACAAGTGAAGATATTTCGAAGAATGTTAACCAAACAGCACTGCAGCACTTTAAATGTAACTGTATGGACACAAAACCACAGAGACATTTCTCAAAATATATCATAAATGTTTTACAGCAGCAGAGTCATATACAGATTTTTAATACAAGAGGATTAATAGATTCCACATCCTTCACAGTTCAATTTATTAAAATCATACATTCTTATGTTAAAGTATTGTCTAAAAGATACATGTGCAATGAGACATGTGTAGTTGTGTTTTATCGAAGGTTTGGACAGGAGGTGTTAATGAGGAGGTGTTAATAACTGTAGTGTTGTGTAGGGATGAATAATGGGCTGTTCTGGGGAGCAGGTGGCCGAGACTGAACTCAAGCATTGGCACAACAGATGGCACACGCCACTGCCTCACCGCTACATATGGACAGCAGGATGTCAACAGCCTGATGGAGAAAACACACACCCCCACGCACGAATATAAACACAGAGGGTGAATATAAAGGGTCAGCACGGTTCTACTTGCTGCTTTCTGGACAGCAGAAGTGTCTGCTACGGATGATGAATATTCATGTGATTTTGATTCTAAGGAAGGGGGATGTCCCACCTGTGACAGCACTGTAAGGAGAAGTGTTAGGAGTGAAAGAGCGTGACAGAAGAAGAAAGCAAAAGACCCTGAGATAGGAAGACAAATTTGAAAATTGAAATGAAAGTTCACCCAAAAATAAAAATTGTGTCATCAAAAAAAAGGTGAAGGGCACACACTGTAGTGACGTGAAGTGTGGCTAAGTATAGGGCCCATGTTTGGAATTTGTTCTCTGTATTTAGCCCATCACAGTGTACACACACAGTAAGTGAACACACACACACACACACCCAGAGCAGTGGGCAGCCATGCTGAGGAGCCGGGGGAGCAGCGGGGGGGACGGTGCCTTGCTCAAGGGACTCGGCTCAGTCGTGATATTCCTGCTGGTACAGAGTCTCTAACCAGCAATCTTCAGATCATGAGTCCAACACTCAAACCACCAGGCCATGACTGCCCTCATCACTTACATCGTTCAATATTTCTAGAACTTTCTTTGGCAGAACACAAAAAAGGTATTTTAAAGAATGTGGCACCCATACCATGACCACTCGATCAGAAGTGAATAGGAGCCAGTTGCCAACATTCTTAAAAAATATCTTCTTGTATGTTCTGCAGAAAAATCAGTAGGGAGAGAATATCTGGAAGACTCAGAAGGTAAGAATCTTAACATCGTCTCTCCCAACTGACTTGGAATTGTTCACCGAAACATAAAATGTACAGAATGCACAAGAAGATAATTTGAAGAGAGTAATTGAAGAGGGCTCACATTAACTTTAATTTGTTAAATTCATGGAATGGGTATCATGTTTCTTTTGGAAATATCTTCTATTTATGTTCTGCAGAAGAATTAGAAAGTGAAACATCTGTATAACACAAAAATGTATATTTGGAAGAATGTTTGAAACTGACATCCATTTGTTGACATTGTTTTTTGTTCACGCAACATAAGTTAATGGATGCCACTGCTGAATAGTTATCAGATTTCTTCTAAATATCTTCTTTTGTGTTCTGGAAAGGAAGAAAGAAAGAAAGACAGGCTTTAAATGTCAATTTCATTTTTGGGTGAACCATCACTTCAAGAGACCATGATTTAAAGAAAAAGGAAAATTTTTGCAAAATAAAGAATAAATATGGATATATTACAAAATTGCCAAGTGTTATTCTGTTTGTAACATGGTTACTTAGCAAATAAATAAATACATGCATAGGAAGCAAATCTTAGGATTAGAGATGCGATGCGCTGACGGCTGAATCTGCAAATTTTAAGGGGATTAGATGCAAAAGTTCCCCCTCCAAAGGAGTCTAGAATCACATACAGTATAAGTTCTGATCATTCAGAAACAAAATTATCCACCAAAGTTGGGAATAAACTTCAAAGCCCCCACCCTCATATTTACACCACAATCTATGATGGAATAAAGATGGAAAACTCCATTACATCCGATCCAACAGTGGCTCATTACATGTGTACCAGATTTACTCTGTTTCACTCAGCAGGCATCTACAGAGACTTATGAGATGTCCTCATCCAATCTCACTTCAGCCTCCTGAAAGCGGAAAAGTGCTTTTCGTTGTGGGAACAAGAAATCTGAGTCCAGGAAACAGGCCAAGCAGAAAGAACCGAGCCATAAACAAGCACACACACAGAGAATGTGTAAATTATACAGTGAGCTCACTTCTCACTGCTGGCACACCAGGGGTTTACTGTTTGTTTCCACGACCTGCCAGCACATGTAGTCAGAAAAGTTTAGCCTGGGATGGTTGTGCTGTTTTAGCGTTGAGCCCAAAGAACATTTTGGTGTGTGGTTTTGCACTCCTTACCATACAACCGCATATACAGCTTGACTTACAGGGACACACGTGCAAATGAAAACAGATGAATAAACAAGACACACGAGATAAATTAGGAATCATTAGTTTAGCTGAAGGTAAACTCGCCTTTTAAACGTTCCAAGACCAGAGATGTGCATCATTACAGTTCAATGTCTGTTGACCTAACACCTCATGGACAGCATTTCAAAAGTTTGACCGCATTAAAACTGTGATAAAATCAGTTAACATAAAACTTATTTATTTATTTGACTTCTTTAAAGAAAAATTACTGTCGTGTTGCTTAAACATAACTATGAATTTATATTCTTAGTAGTTTTGGGGATTTAAATAAAATACAGGGCAAACTTTCTATTATTTTTACTCGTTTACCAGTTTTCATTTTATGCAAATGAATGGAAATAGAAACAAAATTTGTGTTTGAAATTTGGTAGAAATATCCTTTGAAATAATATTAAATTCCCCAAATGGATACACCCGCAAAATTGATCTTTCAAATTGTCGCTTCATGTTTTCAGCGGCTCTGTGTGAAAAATACAAATCTGATTCAGACAGTATTTTGAATTAGTGTTGTGTATAACCAAGCGTTTACAACACATTTTTGGTGTCATGTAAATACGTATGTTGTATTTTTCTCGCTAGGACTGGCATCAATTTAGCTTAAGATTGCTTTGTTATCGCCTGTTGTATTTGCTTCTTTTGTAAACCTCATTTGTAAGTCGCTTTGGATAAAAGCGTCAGCTAAATGACAAAATGTAAATGTAATGTAAAATGTAAATAAGTAAGCAAAAAAGGTTTTGGATGCTTTGAACCAAACAATAAATAAAAAAGGGGTATCTGTTGCATTCTTTACTACACAAACACATAAAGTAAAGTGTAAAAACTAAGTGTTGTTTTGACGGCATTGAAAAACAGTTAATGTTGTAAAAGATGTATTTGTGTGTATATATAAATATTAGAAAATCTGTCACATACAATTTAAACTGCTTAACTGATAGCTTTTGTATTTTTAGGAACATCTGAGGACTGACTTTATATCTGTTTTATATTAACCATTAAATAAACTTTAGATAACCTGAACGAAACAATCCTTAAGGCAAAACTACATCGCCTGTAGTTTTACATAGCCTGAAAACTTTTACATAGCCTGGAAAGACATCACAAATGGTCCGAAACAGGGTCATTAAAATACCTGACATCCCATAATGTGTATAACTGTCCCCTGTGTGACCTCAGGTGAGAGACTCTTCCTTACCTTTGACAGTCCTCCAACCTCCAGATAGAAACAGATGACGAAGACATTCCAGGCCACCCACAGCGCTGTCCAGACTGTGTACTGTCAAAAAGATGCACACTTTAGATCTCAGATAAACCCGTTCAGACATGATGATCACATGAAACAATACGTAAGTGCAGAAGACCTCTTGAAGAGCATCACACAATGTCTGAACATTTGTAATACACGGATTACACAGCGTGTCTGTTGTGAAATGCGTGTTGTGATTTACTAAAGGAATATTACAAGATTAAGTCACGTTAAACGTTATTAAAAAATCTTGAAACTCATCTTAAACTCATCTCTTATCCTGTAAGAACTACCAGATTCTGCAGTATTATATATCGAATAAAGAATTGACAAACCACCTAAACATTATTAATATTAATGTCACCCTGTCATGAATAAAACATAGTAACATTTACATTAAACATTACATGACGTAGTACCTTTAAAGATTTCTTTATGTAAAACAATCATTAAATTTATAATGCATACGTTTGTCTGAGGAATTTTATTTATCTTTTATTGTGTTTGAATGTGTGTTGTTCTTGATAAAAGTGTGGGAAAAATGCATTAATGAGTCAAATGTAATAAGCATCTCAGAATATGTTGCACAAAACAACATTTCATTTACTGGATATCGCGTCTGTCTTCATAACAAACAAACAGATTATCAGAACAGCAGTGCGGAGATGATAAACTTCTTTTACATCTCTATCTCTGCACAGATGAATGTCTTGAAGGAAAATAATAAATCTCAGACGGCATGAGTAAATTATGTCTATAAAGAGACGAGTTTCATTTTAATCTGTTGTGAAGCAGGAAGAGTGTGACACATCACACAGACACAAGCCCGAGCAAAGCTCTGTCACAGATCTCTAACAAACGGATCTCTGACTGTTTTCTCATTTTCTGCACCTGTGTCTTACAACTTCCAACCCTTTCTTTTCTATTTTCAGCTGGTACTGTTGCATTTGTTTACCCAGGATATGAGAATTCTGTGTATGAAGTTTAATTTATCATCACACGGTGTAATAAAATGGTTTAAGAAAAGGTTATAATGGTTATAAAAAGTATAATTGTATGGGTAAAACGGAAAGTTTCCACAAAAACAAAGTCAGCTTTTTAACGTATTTATTAATCTGTCATTTTCTGTCATTCTAACCCTTATCAGGATTTTCTCACTGGCAGAACATGAAAGAAGATATTTTGAAGAATGTTGATCACCGAACAACACTGGCCCACCACAGACACATTTTTTTCAAAATATCTTCTTAAACATAATCTAGTTTTAAATATATAATAGAATACACATACACCTACAGAGCCCATAAACTCAAAATAAGAATTTTGTCTCTTTCAGTTCTCATCTTTAGGGTGTCAGTGTCAGGGAAGTGTGTTAGGAAGAACCCAGATACAGTCAGTCTTGGCAAAACACAAATTTGATCAAATCAAAGCCCGCAAAGGGGAAAAAGACTTAACAGATTCTTCAGGAAATGTAAAACAAAACTTCCCACGAGGGAAAAAAACAAAGAACTTTAACTAAATACAAGACAATACATGGATCCGAAACTTGAACAGGGCCAGGATTCACAGGCACGAGGAACAAAACATGACTGGCAATGCAAAACATGCCAGCACAGTACAGCAAACACGAGGACTTTAAAGAGGAAAACAGAACAAGGGATGAGGACACGAGGGCAGATGTGGGGAATGGAACAATGATGGGAAGATGGGACACCAAGGGAGACGAGACAAGAGAGCACAAGACATTCCGAAACAATGCCATGTGACTCTCACAAAACCCACAGGTCTGTCATGATTCTGCCAAACCTGCAAAACCAAGAGAGACAGAATCATGACAATATGATTGTGTATTAGATTTATGTGGTCCTCAATATGCTTTAATATCTAATTTCTTCAAACAGCTTGCTTATATCGCAAAACAAAACTAAAAAATATGAATGATTCTGTGTAGAAAAGTTAGTCTGCAACAAGGATTTAGCGAGTGAGAAACTGAGGCTGCTGGACTTTAATCGTTTAATTCATGCAAATTGGATGCAGATTTAAGGGATTAAAATGCCATCAAGTGTTTAGAGAATGCAGGCCAATCCAGCGAGTGTGAAGCTGTGTGACACAGTGCTTTATAAGCAGATGATTGGACTGCTTTCTTTCATCAACTCGAAGCAGATTTGCATGTGTCTAATACATTATTTGCATATAAGCATTGCGGAAAACCGCCTGTTATAAAATAATAGATCAGAATCAACGCTTGTTTTTATCCAAAACAGATTGTTAGCTAGTTGTTCTCAAAAACTGTAAAAGATACGAAAAAACACTTTGCTTAGAATTCTAATTTTTGTATGTAAAAATATATGTTATTTAAAGGCAAAGTTCAACCAAAAACAAACATTCTGTCATCAGTTACTTACATTTAAATAGTAAAACATTTCTTTGTTCTGATGTTGATACAGAGAAAGATATTTAGAAGAATGCTTGTAACCAAACAGGTCTTGGACTAGATAGACTAAGATAGTAGGAAAAGTTGCTTTGTACTTATGGGATCATAAAATAAGATATTTTGAAGAATGTGGGACAGCAAAAAGTTTTACGGTACTTTTGACAACAATTTTTTCTTTTTCTACTATGATAGTCAATGGGGTGCAAGGAATTTTGGTTACATGTATAAGTTCAAGTGTTGTCTTCTGTGTTCTTCAGAACAAAGAATCTTTGGAATTTGAAACAACTAGAGAGTGAATAATTCAGACAGAATAATAATTGTTGGGTGTGCTGTCTCTGTACCTGCAACATTCTTATTGGTCAGTTCGTTTTTTGAAAAATTTGTCTGAATTTTGAAAAATTATATGAAAAAACACAGATTCTTACTTTTAGTAAAATATTTTACATTTTCACCCGGGCATGCTTTAAGATTTTAAAGCAGCACTTACCACCACAATGTAGCGAGGTCTGTACTGAATGGTGCCAAACAAGCCCAGGATAACCACTAGGATATGGAAGAAGTTGGCGAGGATGGGAGCCCACTGATAGCCCAAGAAGTCAAACACTTGCCTCTCTAATGCCACCATCTGAAAGAGAAAGAGTGCATTTCTTAGGGAATGGTTTGGATATAAGTTTCAAACAACACATTTTCTTGAAAATGATTGTAATTTGTTCTCTTGAATCATTGAGGTTGGAAGACCATCGAAGGATTTTTGAAACAGAATGTCCTTCAGTCAATCTCTAAAAATTCTTATTACTTCTTAAGTCAGAAATCTCTGTTATAACTTTTCATATTCTTGAAAGAAATTTCTAAAAGCGTTTTATCATGTGCTTAAAAAAGAAGTGTATATCGCAATTCTGTATACTGTACATTTTTTTTACCATAACAATATCAATAACTTAAATAAATTAAAAATATTAAAAAAAAAAGATTCCATATCCCATAGAAAATTAAAAATTTTTTTTTACATTTTATAAACTTATAAAATCTTTAAAAAACATTAAATAGATTTCTTCAGTTGAAAATATAAAAAATAATTGAGTAAAATCCAGCAGTTAATTTCCAAAAAAAAGTTTATGTAAAGAAAATAAGTATTTATTTAACAAATATATATTTTGTAAAAAACATGTTTTGCTTGTATATACACACAAAAAAAGATGAAAAAAGAAGGTATATTTAATTAAATTTTTTGAGTGTAAACTGTTTAAAAAAAACACTTATTTTTGTGTGTAGTTAACTTGACTAAAATCTAATACAATAGGAATAAGTGTGTTTCACATTCACTCTGTGCTTTCTGTGTAAAGACACTCTTAAAAACCATCACGTATGTGCTGCACTAAAAATAAAAGGGTATAAAAGGTTTTTCAGAGCAATCCCATAACACAAACATTTCTTGATCCACAAAGAACCATTGGATTAAAGGTTTTTTAACGTACCATCACGCACGTATATTTTTACAATCTGAAGAACCTTTCTTCACCACAAAGAACCTTTCGTGAGACAGAAATGATCTTCAGATGTTAAGGGTGCTTCATGGAAGAATTTGGACACATCTATGGCATCATGAAGCAACTTTATTTTCACCAGTCAAGATAAAAGAAATAAACCATACGGAATATGATTGACCTTAAAGAAAATACACAAAGGTAGAAATTCAGAGTTCAGATACATGAAAGTGATCAGAATAGGAATTAAAACAGATGCTGTCTGAAAAGACATTGCCTGATGTTTGATAACTCAGAGGAAGTACTTCTGTATTCTACATTTAGAAATGATGTTCTATTTATATACCTTCACGTCTCTATGACATTTCAGAACTTAATGCTAGAAAACATAAAATCCAGTGCCAGGGAATTGTGGAACACTGGGGAACATCACAGAGCTGACGGACACAATAAAGTGTCTGAATGATGGCTTGATCACAGCCGATCATCTCGGACAATGTGCAAAGCGGACAGATGGAGTCAATCACATAAACCTGTAATGGGGGAAGGTTTCGACAAGTGATGGATGCGGAAAGAGGAGAATGGAAAGACAGCACGTAATGAGGAATGATAGAGAAGAACATCTTAATAAACATCTTTTATGCAAATGAGCTGAGATTTAGGGATGTGAATTAGAAATGATATGAGGAAAAAGATCCAAAGGTCTGATATCTGGTTTAACGTCTCTAAAATGTCTAAAATGAGTTATATTGTGATTAATTTCGAAGGATTTGTCTTGTTAATAATATCAGTCACACGGTGAAGTTATTAGACTCCTTCTTTACAACATTAGCACACTGTTTCTGGGTCGGCAGAACTTTTAGTACTGTTTGACTGCTTTAGGAGGAAACAATTCGAACACAAACTCTATTAAAAGAAAGCGAATAGTGTAATTTGAAGACTGATAAAAATGAAACATAGAACGAGAGACCCAAGGAATCCTAAAACAATAAATGCATATTACGTTTTATTTAAGTAGTGTGTGGCATTTTTGGATAATTTGAGAATAAAATTAGGACAGGATTCAAAAGTGACTGATTGGGAGTTGAATGAACTGTGAAAAATCCTAAAAAAATGTCCAGGTTTTGAGACGGCAAAACTTTAAATACGCTTCCTCTTACGCGACGCTCCTTGCCATTGTTGCGGTGCATTTTGGGGTTGCTGTAAAAACACATCGTGCTGCCACGAAACATTTCAGTAAGTTAAAAATTGCTATTCTAAAAATCTTTCATTTTGTATTCCAGTCCAGAAAATACAAATACAAACACATAAATAACAGAGCTGTAAAAACCACACAAAGTGTTAATGCGAGAGAGAGAGAGACATTGCTGAAGTTAAAGAGATGTGAGATATAAGAGAAGAGGAGAGATGGTGTGTTAGTGTTTCACACATGCAATAAGTTGTTAATGATGAAGAATGAGGATGTTCCGCTTCTCTCTCACTTGTGGGATTCATTAGCACGTGCTGGAATGGCCGAATGCTTTTAGATGCTGAAAGATGAAGCAAAGGTTCCTGGCAAACATGCTGAGCTCCATCATATCAAATTCACTCCCCGCTCCTTAAACCCGCCATTTCCCTTAGGTTAGCTTCAGCTAGGCCACAAATCAACCCCTGTAATGCTGCTTTTGTTGTCTGTGATCGATTATGGCGAGGTCATGCGCTGCTGCGGTAATCATCTGTTTAAAGTGGTGCAAATCTTATAAATGCACGCATGTAAGCCTTTAAATCATCCAGAGGAGATAGTTATGCAAGGGAAGAATTGGGAACGAGGACAAATAAGAGAAAGAGGAATGCTTTTGTTCTTTCTAAAGCATAAGAAATGGTCAAAAATGCTTTGTTCAGCGCTTATAAATCACAGAGCTGCTTGGAAAAAGTGTGTGGGCTCAATAAAATGAGCATTCGGTTTGAAGGGTTGTGCAAAAAAGGTTGAAATCATTTCGCAGACAAATATGATTCGGCCACGCACACCAAATCTTCACATTATAAGTGTATATAATACATATCCTGGGTATAACACACTAGATGACAACGTTTTTGAGACATCTACTCTTGAAATACATTTCCTCAAACAGCTTCTTAAGATCTTACACTAAGATGCTTTTGAAAGAATTTTAGATTCACTGTCTATTCTGTACTCGTATTGACTTCAAAAATTAACATTTAAAAACATTTTTATAACATAAAACAAAATTTTGGAAAAGAAAACTTGCATGTTTGCTCAATTATATTTTGACTATTGACCTCATTTCAGATAACATGGCATACACCTTCGGATCAAAAGTTTTTTTAATGAATTAATATTTTCTTACATCCCAACGCCTCTGAATGATAAAGAAGGTGTGATTTCCATGACCTGTGATGGCCATCCATACAGCCCACCCTTCTGTCACCCGCATGAGAGAGACGGGTCACCCATCCTTCCTACTAATAAAAATGCTTTCCATCTCAGATAAAACATCTTCTGTACAAACACAAAGATATCAGTTGAACACAAATCCATCTAAAATTCTTTCCATGAGCCGTTAGAAGTGTTTCCCTGCCCTCTGACCCCGGCTGAAGTCCATTCTATGAGATCATTTCAACTCCTGCAAGAAATCTCGGATGCCTTGAAATCATTTTCTTTATTAATTTCAAAATAAAAGTAAAATAAATAACCAGTGTTGATCATTGGATTGTAAATATTAAAGACTTAGAGAATTGGCTGAGCCGAAAAAATAATTTCAGCACCAACATCACCTTCCATAAAAAATACCTTGTGAATCGTATCTCAGAGATTATAATAAAACACCTTTGAACTCACAGTTTGCCTTTTTCCTAACCGCAGCAAAACTGCGACAGCTGCCAGGATGCGTTTCATCAACGTGTTTTATAATTAAGTCTCCGTGGCTTTCATCGTTGTAAAATCCATCATAATTCGACTTTATTTGCAGTAAAGTAATTACCGTCTCCAATCACAGTCAGCTGTCCTGGTGATGATAACAGTAACTAGAACATCATGAGCATGTCATTACAACTTGTAAAACATACAGCGACTTTCAGCCGGAACACGAGAAACGAGCGAAACGGAAAGTAAATGGAAACAGATATGTTTGTGGGGGTTTGTTGACTAAAGAAGCCATCCATAAAATAACTGAAATCATTAGAAGACAGTAGAGATGTGTGACCTCAGTGTCAGCAAAAAAATCAATCAAATGGTAATGGACACACATCTGAAAATCTGTACATGTTCACAGGCTATTAGTCTCAGTCTGGAATGAACCGTCAGTCTGTTTACCAACCATCTGAATAAAACTGAATATTGAACGTTTGTAAATCAAATGTGTTCGTAATTTACATAAACGTGTATGACTTCCTTTCTTTTGCGGAACACAAAAGAAAATATTTTAAAGACTGCATTCTCTTTGTATGCACACATAACCACAGACCGTTCTCATTTTATCTTCTTTTGTGTTCCGAAATGAGGCCCACACTTGTTTTAAATGAATGAGGGTTAAACAAATCAGGACACCCTCTTATTTGTCCCTGTACCTGCATACTTCCCCATCCTCGGTGCGATCAAATTTATCACATACTCCACTTTTTCTTTATTTGCAATCATATTTTGGGTTGTCAAGCCAACCCCCCGGTCAGCAAGCATCAGAAAGTGCTTGGGTGGCCAGAAAAGCCCTCCAGTATTCAGAGGTTCCACTTTTTAGGTGGTCTTTAAACAGCAATAGTGAGATGGGATGGATGGGGGTGTTAGAAAACCCCTTTCTGAGCCCCCAGCCCAGTTGATGAATTACTTTCAAATCAATAATTCACAAATGTTCAAAACTGAGCAGGTAACAAAGATTCAGAGGCAAGAATGTGTAAGGATGACAATAGCCATGATAAGAAAATGACAAAACATACACAGCACACACAAACAGTGAGAGAAAGATATTCTTATTTAAAAAATATTGAGCTATATTGAGCTACTTTTTAAAAATTAATTGATAAAAAAATGATTGACTTCATCCGCTCTTGTACTTGAGAGTAGGGTTGTGCCGCTCGTAATTGTAATCAAAGTTCAATTTCAATTTTGGCTTTCAAAAACTATGAAAACAGAATAATCAAATATTCTCTAATTTATCTTTTTTTGCATTTATTTATGTATTATTTATGAAAAATAACTAACAAAGAATATTCATATAAAAATAACGATATTCATTTCTAATGATATTTATAAAAAAATTCTTCTTATATTTGTTATTAAATCCGGTATTTATTTATTTATTTATTTTTAAATAGGAACAGATTTTTGATATGTGTTGCCGTCAATTTAGATAAATTTCTATGATATATTGTATTAAAATCGTGTATTTAGTTTTTCCTACTTGTTACATATCTGGCTCTCAACAATACAAACCACTTTCACATTTACATCCTGTAGCTCTGCCCAGGAAGTCAGCAATTCTCTGTCACAATATCGCATTGATAAAAAAAAGATTCCCGGGTAAAGCACCATCTTGCAATGAGAGGTATGGCACTCAATACCATCCCATAATATCCATCTCATTTACTACAGTCTTGGTCAGAATAAGGAAGAGACAAAGCTGATATAAAAGTTCGATTTTGGGATATCTCAAATAGAGTTGCCATGGCGGGCTCTACCCTAAGACCAAATGGTTTCAAATTCAGTTAATCCGGTTTAATTATTGTCAGTATGATTTTTGTCATAATCGTTTAGCCCTGGATGCGAAAGAGTTTGTCATAATGCATTGTGGGAAGTCATTATGGATAGATGTGATGCTGCGCAGATCACATTTCGAAACATCCTTAAATAATGTCTAGGTTGGTAGCTTGATAGGTACCAAGCTTCTCTCCCAAAGAGTCTTCATGAAAGTATTAATTTTGATGTTCTTGCATATTTTCTCAGAAATAAATCCAATGTTATGTCTCTTTCCTGTTGGCATACATTCACTTGTGTTTTTAGAGTATAAGTTTAGTGTCACTTCCCCCTTCTTGTTATCGATCAGCATTCGGGGGAATGACTGACCTGATGCGGCACTCAATATCTGCTTCTTCAGTTTTTCAGAAACTGGTCAATATCTACGGTGAAAGCATCAATCGACCCTGTATCAAAGCATTTGGTTGTGGACTCAGCAAACAGTTGCTCCAAGACTGATGATTCCATAAGCACTACACACCATTAAGCCAAAATTAGATGACTACTACATATGCTTGAAAGGTCCGAAACCTGCTGTACGTTCTCTTTACGGGTACTAGAACATCACAAGCTTGCGTCTGGAACGACCTGACAATATGATTTAAAGCATGTAAATAACTTTTAGGTTGGATATTTCTCAATAAATGTTATGTTGCATTTAAAAATTAAACCTTCATGACTTTCTTCTGCAGAACAAAAGAGTAGATATTTCAAAGAATATTGGTAAGTGGCATCCATTCACCTGCAGTGGTTTTATATATACAAAAGTGAATGAGTGCAGCTGTTGTTTGGTTACCAGCTTTCTTCGAAATATCTTCTTGTGTTCTGTGTAAGAGAAAAAATATCATGGAGTAAATGATAACATTAAATTAGAATCAAATTGTTGAAATTAGAATGAACATTGTGTCCGTTTCTTTTCTTCATAATATATCTGTCTGTTCTATTTATATTGCAGAGACATTTACCAATTCATTCCTCTCCCAGCCTTGTGCCAAAAGTTAAAACAAACGTAAGTTTCAATGAAACCGCTGTACAAATATTCCCAGAAACACTTTGCAATCTAATACAATTATGAGTATTTGCATACATTGTATTTTAAGAAACCAAGTTTTGGGAAAAGAATCTGGTAGCATCATATGTATTTTTGTACTTTGGATAAAAGCGTCTGCTAAATGACTAAATGTAAATGTAAATATGTACACTTGGAAAGAATTCATTTCTCTGAAGGCTATTCTTTCTCGTCTAGTTTTTACTTATAGCCTGCAAATGTACAAACTGGCTGTTTAACTGGGTTACTGTTTTTTCTAGCTATAATAATTTTATAGATGTTTTAAAATGTGTATCTCCCTATAGGAAGCATCTTATGTATTTTGTAAGAGAGCTATGGATTCACAAAAGTATCATTGATTTCAATTGTGCAAAGGCTCTAATAATAACACCAGTAGTATCAGTTTATTCTTTAGTCTAGAACCCCTAGAGTAAGAATCCTTCTCTGACACGTTCTCTATCGTTCCACAGCGGGCGTTCTCGAGGATGCATCAGAAGACCAGACTTATATGTGCGAGTGGGACAATTTAAGAACTGAGTCTGATCACTTGAAAACAGATTAAAAGCTCTTCGCTGGTCAGATATCAGCCTGGCACAAGTGTGTAAAGACTTTGGATCACTTGTTTGTAAAATTTCTTTCTGTCCAGGCTGGGTAGCTCACCACTCAATTGAATGGGAGCGAATAAATCACAGCATTTTTTATTTTAAACTCTGATTTTGGAATTACATCAATATCAAATGAAGACATTGGATAAAAGCGTCTGCTAAATGACTAAATGTAAATGTAAATGTAAGACATTAGTGCATGTGTAATATAAAGTCTGCTGCTTTCTGATACCCGGGGGTCATGTTAAGAATAGGATACATCTTCAAGATCAAACTTCAACATCCACCACCCTGTGTTAAAATAAGATTAGTCTGAACATTGTTATAAAACATTTAAATGATTTCCTTTAAATATATAACCTTACTATTAGAGACTTAAACATAAAATGCCATAATAGTGCTTACAGCATCAGGAGTGTAAATTCTCCGTCCTTCTTTTACCGCCGTCTCATTGCGATTTATTTGGCTTATTAGATTTTATTATCTTCGGTGCATTAATGAAAAGTTGTTAATAAAGAACACAAATGAGATGAATAGAATGGGCAGCCCCTTTGTATGAACGGACGGATTGTATGCAAATCAGCTGATGAACAGAGCCGTGCATTTCTGCCTTCGTCTGTTTGCCAGATAAAGGCCGATGTCAAGTCTCGCAAAACCGCCGGGTATTTCTTTCTCCCTAGCTGTCATGAATAGCCAACAGGGGCAAATTAACCTTTACGGGAGGGCAAAAGGTTTCATCAACATAACCAGTGAACCCCTGTAGCCCCAGTAATGACACCTCACCATCAAATTAAACCACAAATTACCCCATCCTCCTCTCTTTTCGGCCCTCCCGCGAGGGTCCTTGACTTTGTAGAATCGCCTCTGTGCTTTCTGGTTTCCATTGGGAGGGCTATTGGTTTAGTTTGATTGTCTCTCAGTGGTGAATTATGGGTACAAACACATGACGTTTTTAGTTTACCATCCTTGTTGACCAGATGGGAGCGTTGTGAGTTCACGTTATATGAACGTGTCAACTTTAAGACAACTTGAGCTGTTGACAGTCTGTTTCTCAATGAAAATTAGTTTGTGTGTCAGTTTGTGAGAATGAAGCTAGCGGGGTAAAATGTTTTTCATTATTTTAAAATAACCCTGTTTCTGAAGGTTTATATCTAAATATCGGAAATGAGTTTAATAGACAAAAATATAATTTAGCAAAGTTTTTTTCATATAATTTTTTTTTAATTTAAAATAAAAATGTTTTTAAAATGGAGGACTTTGTCCTAATATTTTATATCGAAGAATATATTTCTGTAAATTCTAGTCGAATTGTGACAACACTGAAAATAGTCAAATAAAGCATGTATTTTTTTTACTAAAACACAATTCCCATAATGCCCTTTATTTTAATTCATAATTTAGATGAGTTCATTATTTAAAAATGTGGAAAGAATATGAACGCATTAGTTAGTGTGCCAAAACCTGTGGTGTACATACTGTTGTAAAGTACACATATAAAACTATACAGCTTCTATTTTAACATATATAAAAAAAAGCTTTGCACAACATTATATACAATATAAAAGTAAAACGTATGGAATTGAACACGATATCCATTCGGACATGAATCCCTCATGTGTGCATTCATGGGTCAGGAGTCACAGTATAGCCTTATTCTGACCTCAGTATCGTATCTCTCAACCAATCGCTCGGCTCTCCATCAAGAGGTCAAAGCCACCATCATCTATCATCTAGAATCCTTCATCATTCACTTTCACTCTTCAGCAGCTGTCACATACACACACCATTAAATTACACATCTATCCCACTAATGTCTGTCTTATAATAACCAGAGAAGTGCCGCTCTCTTTGTTTCTGTCCGATAAGCTCACTTCAAAGCTCTCCGGTTTACTTTGTCCTACTTTTTCCTGCTATGCAGGAGCGAGATATTGTGAAAGAAGTTTATTGAAAGAGAAAGGGTTTTGTGTGTGGATGCATTTCTTCAAAACACACGATCCTCAATCTACTACTCATGAAGGGTTGGTAAAATGTTCTCATCCTATCATTCCATCAGGCTTTTATTCCATAGCTATTATATGTTTCTGAATTCTAGATTATAAACCACATGACTAGTGTTTAAGGTGCTTTGTTTTTATTTAGATTTTAACAGCACTTTATAATTGTTTTTTTTGTTCATATTATCAATGTATTGGCTAGCATAAAAAAAATAATTCTGTTATGTTTTATATTTGCAAGGTTCTGTTTTTACTTAATATTTAACTCTAAAGCTCCAAGCACCAGCTTGAGGATAAATAAATAAAAATTAAATGTAAAAAAACGAATTGCTTGAGTATAATAAATAAAATAAAATTGTTGGAAAATGGAGAATGCAAATGAATATTTTTATTCTTTAAAACTAATCTCAAATCAACATGATTACACATTTAAATGTTTCCATAAAAAAATTTTCTATACAAATTTTTTTCTATATTTTTCTATACTTCTATACACTACTAATTCTACGAAAAAAATACTCAGAAATAGTTTAAATTGCTAAACTTGCTTCTATACTAAAATGTACAACCATTCCAGTAAAAACCGCCACATTTTATTTTCGTGTTCCTACCAAAGGTTTAAAGGGATGAGGGATCATCCACAAAAAAATGTGTCATCATTTACTAACTTATGAGTTGTTGCAAACTGTATACATTTCTTTATTCTAATGAACACTGACATATATATGTGAAAACGTTTACAACAGTGACAGTTCTTGGACCACATTGATTGACATGGTCCGGCAGCAAAAAGGTCACTTTGAAACTATTTTCATTTTTCAAACTAGGGTAGTCAATGGGGTCCAACAATAGTTTCACGTCATTATTCAAGAATGTTCACAAGCATCCGTCTGAATACCTGTGTTCAACCAGATAAAGATATGTATACAGGTACTAGTTAATACTCGATGGTGGAACGATCTGCCTCTGGCTTCACGCTTGTCAGACTCGGTCTCTATCTTCAAAAAACTCCTAAAAACTCATCTTTTCCGGCTACACCTAACTCACTAACTCACTTCTTTTCTAACTACTCACTCTATCAAAAAAAAAAAATGTATATATACTTTTTGTAACTTCGCTCTCTGTGTAACTCGGTAACATTGTTGTAACACTTGTTCACCTATTGTTGTATCGGCTATTTACCGCTTCATTGTCTCCTCGACTATTGTAAGTCGCTTTGGATAAAAGCGTCTGCTAAATGACTAAATGTAAATGTAATACAACTAGTGAGTGATTATTCATGACAGAACTTTCCCTTTTGGGTTATCTATCCCTTTAATCACCGATTCCTGAATTTGTGTGAAACACATTGGAACAAGAGGAGCAGAGGAAGATTCATGGACTCTTAAAATTACATTGAACTTTCCAGGAAAAAAGTTCAATGTTTCAAACAAACAGACTTCCAGACCCAGATGGCTCATAACGTTTAAAACAAGACAAGAAAATGTACATTGTTCGCCATCCAGCACTCTTTAAAGTGTGTTTAAAGTGCCTCCTCATCTACAACCTGGAACTCACGGGAAACACCAAACCAGATGTCCCTCATACCAGTGTTGGTCCACCTGTGTTTCTCGTGCCTCTGTGTTTATCCGTTTCTCAATTCTTATCCTACCCGAACAGGTGTGTACACCTCTCAGCAACATTGTCTCTCGACTATTGTAAGTCGCTTTGGATAAAAGCATCTGCTAAATGACTAAATGTAAATGTAAATGTAGGCGCACAGGAACATATGAGCGAGGCTGAATAAAACACAAATAAAAAACTGTCTCGGAAAATTACTTTCTTCACTTAGAACGTCTTCTGTGGCAATGACAGCGAGTGTGAACTAGTCTGATAAACTCTGCGACATCAATATAATAAGACCCCATAGCGAAGGAGCAGAACTACATCAAAGCCCGAGAACGTTCTTCCCCGAGGTGCTTAAAAGTAAAGAAAAAGGGTCTTGTCGTGCTCGGAGTTGACAGAAGATTTGACGGGTGACATGTAAACACTCATGCAGGCCGAGATGCATTGCACGTCAGTCTTACGGGGGCAAGTGTCAGCTGCTTTTTAATGCCCCTGTCGGAGAGAAGTCTTGGTAAAATATCACCTACACTGAGCATCAAGCGAGAGCCACGGGCATCGTGGGATTGGAAACGAAAGTGTAGTCAACAAAAGTCATATCACTCATCAGGGACGGAGGATACTAGAGAGTAAAACGACAGAACAAACTTTGAGTACATGAACTCTTGCAACAAAATGAAGATGTAAGACTTAATAAACGACTTAATCTGGCACAGAGTATCCTATGAAGAAAAGCAAGCCGCCATCAAGATGAAGCGACAATTACGGTATAAAAGCTTCTTGGAGAAATGAATATCTCGATTTGACAGGAACATGCATATATTTAACTAATGACTAACCGCTGAGAGCTCCCGCCAACCCCGTCTCGAGCGTAAACAGATCAATTTAATGCTGTGGGGCAAACCGTCAAGTCTGGAGTCCTCGCATTGCACTTTCACATCATAAACTACTTTTAAAATATGAATCTATTACACATAAGTGTGGCTTATGTCTATTTTTATCACACGGTGATGGAATGTTGTAGGGCTGTCAAACGAACGCATTCAGAATAAAAGTTTATGATTACGAGTGTGAAGTCTGCATATTCATTTTGTATTTACAAACACATACATACAAGAATAAGCAAATATTTAAGAAATGTGCAAAACAAATATTTGTAAAATTATTTGAATGACTTGGAAGAAATGTAAATAAATGTAAATATTTCCAATAAACATGATTGGTAATGTGCGAGACATTTATAATGTTAACACAAACTTTTATTCTAAATGCGATTAATCACGATGAATGGATCGACAGCCCTAGAGAGTTTGGATCTGTGTACACGGTTATATTTCACTTTTATGTTTTTAAGATAACAATCATCAAAGTTTGATTCTGTTTTTAAGATAACAATCATCAAAGTTTGATTCGACTAGACTGTAACTGATTAATCAGTCCTATTGATTTAAGCACTTCCAATCTTTGCCATGGACAAACAGTCAATATTATTGATATCCTAGTTATAATGGCACAGAATCGTCTTTACATTAATGTAAATCACAAAAATGATTATTAAATGTATGCAATGGAAACCGTAACACACACTGTGAAGACTTTTATAAAGTTATGTTCTTTCCATCACCAGATACAACAGCTTATGATTTAACTTCATGTGTGACGGCAACATTTCATCTGCTGTCATCTTTAATTCAGAAGATATCTGGGATCTCCAGATCTTTAGAAGACATCTTCAAGAAGGATTAAATCTGAATCCCCAAATAGCAGAGATGTCCATAAGATGTCTGCTAAAGATCTCAACATCATCTGTTGTGTAAACTCATCTGCTGTACATCCATCCGATACATCTTACAAACATCTTCAAGATGTCTGGATGACAGCACAGATCTCAGAGATGTTCTGCAGATGAGCAAACAATGAAACTCAAGACATCTTATAAATGAAAATGACAATCTTTTGTTATATGAACTATGTACAGTGTACTTCAACTGCAGTTGTGTTAAACAAGTACACAACACAAACACACATCACTGTAACAACTCTCTAACACATAAAACCAATCAACACAAAAACTCACAACACAAACACACATCACTGTAACAACTCTCTAACACATAAAACCAATCAACACAAAAACTCACAACACAAACACACATCACTGTAACAACTCTCTAACACTTAAAACCAATCAACATCAACACAAAACTCACAACACAAACACACATCACTGTAACAACTCTCTAACACTTAAAACCAATCAACATCAACACAAAAAATCACAACACAAAAGTGTCACAGCAGCTGAAACATTGTGTAAATATAATAACAGAGCAACACACACACAGACACACACACACACACACACACACACACACACACACACACACACACACACACACACACACACACTCTGACACACACACACACACACACACACACACACACACACACACACACACACACACACACAGTGAACACACAGTTAACACACACACACACACACACAGTGAACACACACACACACAGTGAACACACACACACACACACACACACACACACACACACACACACACACACACACACACACACACACACACACACACAATGAACACACACACACACACACACACACACACACACACACACACACACACACACACACACACACAGTGAACACACACACACACACACACACACACTCTCTGACACACAGTCACACACACACACACACACACACACACACACACTCTGACACACAGACACACACACACACACACACACACACACACACAGACACACACACACACAGACACACACACACACACACACACACACACACACACACACACACACACACACACACACACACACATGTTGAACGCGTTATAGAGAAGAAATAAAACTCACCATCTGTAACACACAGAGAAATATAAGTGTACATCTTCCACTACAGCAGCCCATTGTGTGTGTGTGTGTGTGTGTGTGTGTGTGTGTGTGTGTGTGTGTGTGTCGAATATAAGCAGAAAGTCCTACACAAACACACACAAATGTGTGAGTCTCTGCACAACACAAAGCTCTTCCATTCTCATTGTGTGTGAAAGTCTTGTGAGAGGCAGATCAAGGGGTAAGAGGGGAGGGAGGGGTAAGAGGGGAGGGAGGGGTAAGAGGGGAGGGAGGGGTAAGAGGGGAGGGGTAAGAGGGGAGGGAGGGGTAAGAGGGGAGGGGTAAGAGGGGAGGGAGGGGTAAGAGGGGAGGGAGGGGTAAAAGGGGTAAGAGGGGAGGGAGGGGTAAAAGGGGAGGGAGGGGTAAGAGGGGAGGGAGGGGAGGGAGGGGTAGATGGGGTAAGAGGGGAGGGAGGGGCTAGATGGGGTAAGAGGGAGGGAGGGGTAGATGGGTAAGAGGGGAGGGAGGGGTAAAAGGGGAGGGAGGGGTAAGAGGGGAGGGAGGGGTAGATGGGGTAAGAGGGGAGGGAGGGGTAGATGGGGTAAGAGGGAGGGAGGGGTAGATGGGTAAGAGGGGAGGGAGGGGTAAAAGGGGAGGGAGGGGTAAGAGGGGAGGGAGGGGTAGATGGGTAAGAGGGGAGGGAGGGGTAAAAGGGGAGGGAGGGGTAAGAGGGGAGGGAGGGGTAGATGGGGTAAGAGGGGAGGGAGGGGTAGATGGGGTAAGAGGGGAGGGAGGGGTAGATGGGGTAAGAGGGGAGGGAGGGGTAGATGGGGTAAGAGGGGAGGGAGGGGTAAGAGGGGAGGGGTAAAGTAAAGAGGAGGGTAAATCTCTCCGTGTGTACATTGTGTTGTGTTGTTTTTTTTTTGTTCGTTTAAATTCAGATTTATGTAAAGTGTGTTTTCTGCACGTGCCACAGTTCGTTTTTCTGAGGAATGTCACGTGATTTATATTTCTATTGTGTGGAAATAAGAGAATTATTTTTGTAATTATTCCTGTGAGAAAATATTTATTTATTATTATATAAAAAGTGTTTTTGTTTCTTATACATTGTTGTGTTGATGATTGTCATTCGTATTAATTTAAAAATATTTATTGGTTTACTTGAGATATTATTTGTGAGTATTGTTAATTGTATTATAAATGTTTTTTATACATCGTTAAATTAAACAAAAACTAAATTAAAATTTATACATAAAATAATTGTTCTTTTTCATTATGTGCTTGACCACACATCTCCGGGCTTTATAAGTTTATTTATTTATTTAATTATTATAAAGTTTATATATCGAACATTGAAATATATTAATAAAGCCAAAGCGCCACCTGCTGGTCATGTTTCAAAATATCTCCACAAGAGAACTAAAGACAAATAAAAGTTCATGCACATCATTTGTTAAACATTGTAAGAAAGTATCACCTTAAATATAAAATCTTTTATCTGTGGCATAATATTTGAATACAGTTTAATATATGGATATCTATGGATCTACAGGTCTTTCTTATGGACTGATATGTACATTTACATTTATTAATATATTAATTTGGCATCTGTTTTATGAACAAAATTGAATTGTAATACATTTGTTGGGGATATTTTTTTATTATATTATTATCATTGGAAACCTGATGACTTTCTGTATTAAATCAATGGGGGGAAACATTTTTCAAAATATCTTACTTAAGAAAGTCATGCACATCCTTTGTGATTATCATTCTTTGATCGCTTTATTTACATTTACATTTACATTTAGTCATTTAGCAGACGCTTTTATCCAAAGCGACTTACAATAGTCGAGGAGACAATGAAGCGGTAAATAGCCGATACAACAATAGATGAACAAGTGCTACAACAATGCTATCGAGTTACACAGAGAGAGAAGTTACAAAAGTTTTTTTTTTTTTTTTTTTTTTTTTTTTTGATAGAGTGAGTAGTTAGAAAAGAAGTGAGTTAGTGAGTTAGGTGTAGCCGGAAAAGATGAGTTTTTAGGAGTTTTATTCTTTTATTCTTTTCACTGGAAACCTGATGACTTTCTGTATTAAATCAATGGGGGGAAACATTTTTCAAAATATCTTACTTAAGAAAGTCATGCAGGTTTAAAATGACAAGTGGCTGGATTGCAGAATTTATATAGTTGGTGTAAACTAACCCTTTGTGATTATCATTCTTTAATCGCTTTATTTATTTACCTGCTCAGATCTTCGACACATTGCATTATTTTCACTCCGTCCATATTTCACAATATCATCAGAACAGATAAATGTCACACGCATGAACACACATGACACATGTGAATAATAAAACATGCTGTAACTCTGAAGATATCCTCACACTACCGGACCTCTGTTCTTTATCTATGACATCTTTGACTTTCTTATAGAAAAGACTTTAGAAGTTGATTTTCCTCGTGTTGGTCAAGTCTTTCCTCTCTCGGCACATTAATAAATGTTTTACACACAGCGGCTGTATTGCTATAGAACACTTCACTTCATATTACATCATTCTACCCTTTCCTTCCTCTCTAAAAGCATCCCTCCCTTACACACATCCACTATAAATAGTTGCAGAACACTTCTAGATGTGAAAACTGCAGATGCTGTTCTTTAAGGAAACACATTTGGCAATCTTTTATTCCCATCTGGTATGATGGCCACACAAAACTGTGGGAATAATGTCGAGCTGTATCATGTGAGTCTCTGATGAGATCCTCGAAGTCTTCTTTTCTCCGGCACCCTCGGGTTAAATGTGCCGGTGTGCTTTGTTAAATGGAGGCTCGGAGCTTTAGAGCTTTGTATTGTATAGCATAGTATTGTATAGCATTGTATAGACAGGCCGGTCAGCAGACGAGACCTGTGCCGTGAGCCAGACGTAAATAAAAGCTACAGACAGAGGAGCGTAAAAGCTGCTCGCAATCTAAAGAGTACTCAGAGAAAGTGAGTTGCTCATTGATTATTTTAGAGAGAATCTATAGGAATAAAACTGCTCTCTGGTCCTCATCCTCATCATATATGAGTGTCAGTTAACATCTTATGAGTGTCTTTTGTGAAATCTTATATTTATGTATAGTTTTTTAAAGACACAACAGCTATTTAAGGACAATTAACAATTCTACAACATATAGTACATGTCAATGTAAATGAAATCATCAAACATATATATGTCCATGGATCTGTCTATAGTGTACATACACTTTTACATAATCCATCTGTATAGTATGTTAACAGTACATCTGTCTGTATATCATGCTTAGTATTTTAAATCTGTAAATTATTATATTTTATATATTATTATTATTATTATAATGATATAAAAACTATAAATTACAATTATTTTATCCTTACTACCTATATGTTCTTTATAATTATTGTACATATTACATAAGTATTGTGTACTTACTGCTTATTGCAATTCTGGTTAGATGCCTTGTACCATGCATGTGCGGTGACAATAAAGTTGAATCTAATCTAATCTAATCTAATCTAATCTAATCTAATCTAATCTAATATAATATAATATAATATAACATCATATCATATCATATCATATCATATCATATAGCATCATATCATATCATATCATATCATAATACGACTCTTTCTCCCATGAAAGAAGATATTTGGAGGAATGTCTCATGTTTTTTTTGAATGTCAATGTGGGGCAGTGTGGTTTGTTGACCAACATTTTTCAAAATATCTTGTTTTGTTATTCACAGAATAAATAAGTGCTTTTTTCGTTGACATGAATGTTTGACAGAATCTTTAGTGGTAATACTGCGATACACCAACATGTAACCCGTCTGTAAAGTGTGACTGCTGTATTTGATTACACATATTGATTCCTACAGCAGAATACAAGAAAGAGTTATATAGTCCAATAGAGGAACGGAGGCAGTACCATAAAATAAACTTTATTCTTCTCTCAGGGCCAATTTACTTTGGGGCGTACAGAATGAATCAGACAAGCACAAAAAGAGAACAGAAAGTGAACAGAAATCCAAACCTTGTTAAGTAATGTATAATTTATATTGTTATGTTAGACGATCAAGTGCAACATGAACTAGAATAACAAATATCATTGTTAAAGGGATAGTTCATGTTCATACCCTACGGTTGCTCCAAACCTGAATAATGTCTTAGTTACGTTTTTATTATAGGAGTTAATATAAATTCATAAATGAATAGTTAAAAAATTTTTTTTTGGTCTGTTAAAAATAATTCTCTGGCACATTTGAGCACAGTTTATTGTCCACTCTGACAGTCAACGGTGCCCCAGAAAAAGTTGCAGACATTCTTCAAAATATCTTTCTTCGTATTCAGCAGAACAATACATATATTCAGGTTTGAAACAGTAATTCATGACATAATTATATTTTTGGGTTGAACTATCTTTTAAATATATTATGGAACACATCCTTCCGAAAGTAAAGAACTACACAATGTGTTTATACAATTTACATATTCTTATTTGATTAATCCCATGCGGAATAAAAGTCATTTAGTATTTATCAATACACACACAATGTATTAAACATTTTTTAAGAATTATTTTTCAGTATTTAAAATACACCTAAATACTTTAAAAACATGTATAAAACATGTAATTGTGTATTTAAAAATAGTAAATAAATAAGTACATATCCACAGTGAACAGTCCTATTTTATGTAAACAAATTTTTTTATTTTTAAAGCAATTAATTAGTTTTGCCACCCTTAATATGTTTGTAATAATTTAATGAAAAACTCCAAAATAATAATAACAATATTCATGATAAAGAAACATCAAACTAACTCCTTAAAACGAGGAGAAAAAGTCCAAACATCATTTATTCACAAAAATTTTTTAAACCTGATTTAAAATAAAAAAAATCCACCATGACCCTTTAAATCTCCCAAAGCTGAAATAAAATGAATATTAATATTTTCCACAATTTCCAAAGAGTTTGCTGAGTTTGATGTCCATTAGATGTCGCTGTTTGTGCTCTCTCAGCTGGAGGAGAGATTCTCCATCACAGGCTGCATCTGCCAGAAGAAAGTGAGCAACCATCGATGTCTCTTCTGTCTGAAGCTCAACCCAGACTCTGTGCTTCACATCAGATGATCTGACACAGAAACACCAGCTCTGATGTTTGCTCTTCTGTCTGCAGAACTGAAGAACATCTCATGAGCTGCTCAAGTGTCTTCAGGAGGATGGAGATCCTGTGCTCAGCATCCTTCTCTCTGGCTTGGTGAAACCCAAGGTAAGACCTCATCATGTCTCCATGTTAATGCTGTTAATGTATGGATCATGTATGTAAATATGCATTTGATGTGTTGCAGGAATGATGAACCTAACTTTAACTCACTCTTATTTTCAGCTGTATATGACAGTCATGTATGGGTTACATGGAAACATTTGAGCAGGTCTTCAGACATAATGAACTGTGTGATGAGATCTTTTGGAGGAGACTTGAGAATATTGAATGGGCATTGTGAGCTCATATTGATGTCTATTGATTCTGTATTTTCTTGAGAGGGGCGGTGAAAGGAGATGGCGAGAGTAAACCAATACGTGTGGATGAATTTCTCACTGTCCTCCATCATGTAAAGTACACAGGAGAACCAGGGTACTTGCATTGGCGGTGCCATGGTTTAGTGGGCATGGGTTGTGCCATCACACTGCAATGTATCGTGTTGGCATGTTCTGGGATGGTTGATGGTCAACGGATCCTTAAGGAAACTGATCAAAATGGCTTGGTGGACGTTTGATTATCAATTATAACCACAGTTTATTCCAAATATCAGGTTTAATGTACGGTAACCCACATCAACACCATGGTTAAAGTTAAAAATTTGGTCGTCATTTACTCGCCCTCTTGTCATTTTAAACCTGTAGGACTTTATTTCAGTGAACACTAATAAGATATTTTGAAGAATGTTTGTAGCTGGCACCCACTCACTTGCATAGAAGTAAATGGTGCCACTGCTGTTCGATAACCATCTTTTTGCAAAATATCTTCTTATACGGTGTGTGGAATAAATAATGATAAAGATTTGAAGTCATGGAGGAGTGAATAATGATACAATGCTCATTTGAATGTATGACATCATTACTACAAAGTATTTAATCTTTTCTAGGAATAGTAACAATAGTTGCTTTATGGTGATCCGGTGTTTTCTTGCACCTGGGATAAAACAGCTCCATTCATAGTGTCAGCATTGCGAGACTGCAATTAATAGTGTGATCCCTAAGTGTCAAGTTATTCCGGGCACAGCAGGATAGACTTCATTCAAGCAAGAAAGTGACTTCACACCCGGAGCTTATGTCTCCGGTGCACGCTGACCGAGAAACTGCTCGAGTCTGTCCAATGTAGTGAATATGGATGAATGAAATCCTCTTACTCTGCACCTCACGCTTATCGTGTGTGTGTGTGTGTGTGTGTGTGTGTGTGTGTGTGTTCACAGTGTGTGTTCACAGTGTGTGTGTGTGTGTGTGTGTGTGTGTGTGTGTGTGTGTGTGTGTGTGTGTGTGTGTGTGTGTGTGTGTGTGTGTGTGTGTGTGTGTGTTCACAGTGTGTGTGTGAGTGTGTGTGTGTGTGTGTGTGTGTGTGTGTGTGAGTGTGTGTGTGTGTGTGTGTGTGTGTGTGTGTGTGTGTGTGTGATCAGTGTGTGTGTGTGTGTGTGTGTGTGTGTGTGTGTGTGTGTGTGTGTTATGGTGTTCTCTGATTTCCAAAAATCTGTAGATATTTAGGCTGATGGCATCTTCTGCAGATCATTTGCTTCAAACTGAATATTATAATATTGTTAACCAATCCTTATGTCACTCCTAAAGGATTTTGTATTTCCATACAACCGTAAATGCATCTGAGCTGTTTTATCACAGGTGAAAGAAAACACTGGATCAACATTAACCAGGACTATAGCTACTAATCCTAGAAAAGATCAAATACTGTGTAGTGATGATATCATGCGTTCAAATGAAAGTGTTGTCAATATTCAATCGCCCTCTCAGTATTTCTAATCGGTATGACCTTTTTCCATCACACAACATAAAATAAGATATTTGGTAAAAAGCGTCTCAACACTGGACTGTAAAACCATTAAAATCTCATTAAACGCTAGACAAAATAAAACAAATATATTATCACATTGTCAATTCTCTCGGGAGGAAGCCTTATTTCTCCAAAAATGCCACTTTAAATTATTTTGTTAATGAATAAATATTGTTGTGTCAAAGTTGACAAGTGAACTATTTTTATTGGTAAATATGTGCCAGAACCTCAAACAAACCTGAATGGTGATAGTTTCAAACTATATGAATTATTTCTAAAAAAAAATTCAGTGTTAATTAAAATTGATATTCATCCAATGTTTAATCAACCTTGTGTCATTTCAAACCTGTGTGATTGTCTTTCTTCTGTTGAACAGGAATAAGATATTTTGAAGAAAGTTGGTAAATGAACAGCAGTGGCCCCATTTCATTTCTATTGTACTCACAAGCGAAGAGATGGCAGTTGCTAACATTATTCAAAATATCTTCTTTTGTTGTCTGCGGGAAAAAAGTCATACAGGTTTGAAAGGGCATGAGTAAATATTGAATTTTCATTTTTGGGTGAACTATCACTTTTACTTCTTTAGGATATCCTTTTCAATCTACCCGACATACATTTAAACACAGACATAACCAAGACATCATGGCCTGTCTGTCCAAAAGCCTTCAACTTAAACCCATCAAACGTTCTCCCCAAGCTTTCTTCTGTTCTCCTGATGTCCTCTTTATATATAAAACATGCCACATCCTTACAGACAGTATTTTTAACCACATGGCCGAAGTCTGTGTTGTGCAACGTGACAGACTGTCACGCTGTAGCAGCAGGATGCAGACACACGCTGGCTGTGGGTTAGACTGAGCGTTAGAAAGATACTCGAATGGGTCAGTTTGCACGCTCCGTACGTTTTGACCCAGCTCTCTCCCCCGTGTGTGTGGTGCAGCGACATGGGCTTCATATGCACGCGATGCGCTCCTGTCACTGGTGATGTCAAAGTGGATTCAGGATGAAGGAACGCTCTTCTGTATCTTAGAAATGAGAAAGTGAGAGAGAGAGGGTAAAGAAAGGTCCCTATGGATTGGTGACTGTGGGTAAGGGAAGGGTTCAGGGCACGGGATGCAGTGACTGGATAAAAGTTCCTTAATAATTAACACTACACAGGGCAAGAAGGGACGAGGGGAGGATGGCGATGTCAGAGAAGCTATTAATGCAGGGAAACCCACGAATGCAGTACATCAAAATGAGTGACACGAAACAACCGACTATGCTTAAAGTTCACATAAAATTAAAAAAGAATTAGCAGAAAAACCCTGCATATGACTCTCTCTCTTCTGTGGAACATTAAAAGGCACAAATGTTAGTTTAAGATCCATGTTAAATAAACTTGTTTTTAATATGTACACCCTTTAAAGTGATGGCTCACACAAAAATGAAAATTCTGTACAAAACTCCCTTATAAAAGTCTTTGTTTTGATTAACAAAAGATATTTACATTTACATTTATTCATTCGGCAGACGCTTTTATCCAAAGCAACTTACAGTATTATCCAGTAGTCAATTATCACTACATAGTGAACAGGGGTAAGATGTCTTCAAGGACACTTCAGTTATTGTCTGCTGACACTGAGATTCAAACCAACAACCTTCTGCACACAAGTCCAAGTCTCTAACCATCAGACCACAACTGACCTACTTAGAAGAATGCTTGCAGCTGATATTGACTACCGATGAAATTGTAGTCAAAGGTGCTTCAGAATATATTTTCCCTGGATTCAAATTCAAAATAACATCTTTTGTTTGCAACACAATGCTTTATCTTTTTCTACCGTGGTAGTCAATGTTGAGAAATCTCAATGGCTAACATTCTTCTAAATATCTTTGGTTGTGTTTGATTACAAAGAATATATACAGCTTTAGATTGAATCATTTTGATGGTATTTTCATTTTTGAGTGAACCGTCCCTTAAAGGATGTAGAGTTTCATTCATAAGGTCTTTAGATGGTTACATTTATTTTTGGATTATATATTGAACTGTACTTTTCAATTCTTTTTGGTTGAACATCTGCTTGTAAATATGTCACTATTCTGAAAGTACAATATGATGAAGGACGTTTCACGTTGGGGTTTTTAATCCTGCACTTGGCTCCTGCTTTTCACTCAGCCTAAAAAGCAGGATTATATTTAGCTCCGATAGGATTTACGCTGTTGTTCTAAACCAGAAAACCAAATTATCCCGCTATCTAGAGCCATTATACTTAAAAGAATAGCCCATCAAACAGAGAATTGATGTGAACACTTTCTTCGGTGGATCACACAAGGTGAAATAATGAATCTGGATTTATTTTAATAATCTGAAAAATCACTAATGGTGCATGAGTGTATATGAGAATATTCAATAATGTCAAGCATTGTTTAAGGTTACTGTCGTGTTATTGTTTTTGGAACTTTGTCCTTTCACGGTTATATTTTATGTGCACAAATGCCTTATAGTAACATAGCTATTGAATGACCTGCATGTGTTAGATTCTCTGACATCATCCTCCGTCTTTGACTGGTGGAAAGGCGTTGACCCGGGGAGCCGCTCTCTCATTTCTTTCTTTCTTTCCACCGTGGATGACAGAAAGTGAGATTCATGTTGCCATTGCTCTAATACAGACAGACAGGAACCCCCCATCTATTTCTCATCACTGGCTATCAAATGATCAGGAAATAGGACTGGGTTGGATCAAACTCAATAGGCATTTAAGCACTTAGCAGTATTTCTGGGGCCTGTTGTGATACGCATTAGACTAACAGGCTTCATCCATAACACTACACAATATTGATTCATTTCCTCTGGGCCGAAAGGCGTAATAGCCTTTATCTATTTTCACTCTTTATCACCCGTGTTTCCTAATCACTTCGACTGTTCTCTGAGTTTTTAAATATCAAAACTTTCTCTACACATTTGTGTCTATGAAATGTGTATTTGACGTAAGGTTCATGGATTTAGTTTTGCAACAGTGCATCCTTAATTATAAGAATGCTCTCTACGGTTACTGTCAAAGAAAT
>CM065656.1:23791010-23793510 GCA_033220385.1 Triplophysa yarkandensis
ATATATATTATCTTTGCTGTTGGCCATATGACTAGACATAGCAATGCTACTGTCAGCCCTGTCGCCGGTGAAAGGTCCATTAGATCTCACCACCCAAATATAAACATACATTTTCTTCATCGCTTCACCAAGAAGTTTCTTGTTCAACTAGCTTCAGGAAAAGATGCTGCCAACTAGACACTGCTAATCAAATCTCTTCATTATAATGTCAACATTATGTTAAATATTATGAATATTTCAGTTATGAGAAGATCTTAAGGAGAGGATGTGCAGTACAGATGAACAGTTGGTCATATTCACTCGGGACTCCATTCTTCATAACTCTTTCAGGCGTAAACCTGCTCAGGCTTTCAAGCACTATAAAATCAATGAGCACACCATTAACCCGCGATCCCAACAGTTCACCTCGCTGCTACAGCCCGAGTTCATAAAGGCATATGTCAACACCTCACAGACTACAAATGGCCTAAAGATATATAAAACACATTAAAGTTAAATAAAGACACTTCTGACATCATTTATTGACATTTCAAACCTGCTTGACTGTTTTTCCCTACACAGAAACAAAAGAAGATATTTTGAAGAATGTTGGGAGCTGGGACTTATTCTATTGCAGTGGTTTTGTGTTCGTACATGGAAGTGAACGGGTGCCACCGCTGTTCGATCAACAAACATTCTTCAAAATATGTTCTTTGCGTCCCGCTGCGGCAAAAAAGTCAAAAGACTTTGGTTGATCACTTTAACTTTCAACTATCTTCAGAAATGACTTTAGATGGTTTCCACACAATGTGTACAACTTTTTGTATTAAGTAATATAAAAACTATACTTACATTGGAGTGTACTTAATCATGAAAGTAACTACAAATATTTTCCGTCACAGTTAAGAAATATTTTCCACGTCTTTCATGGTTTGGACAAACATGTCTTTGCCCTTCCTAATGCAGTATCGTTGTGTCAGGTCGGTTGGGAGGAAAATGTTCCCTTATTAACTTTGCACGTACATCTTTGGTGTAAGAATTTCTTTGTGTTAAGACAACACATTTCTATTCAAGACACATGTTTGTAAAGCTGTTTAAAAAGATTGGCTTGGACACAGACATTTCTTTCTCTGATTAAACCAGAATCTTCTGTGCGCTTGTTCTGAAAACTCTTTTTGAGGATAGGATTTTTATTGGGGGATTATTAAAGCCCTGCATACTGTACACATCAAACATCTCTGTTATATATTATTCATATGAGGATTATATAAGGGTGCCTTGCGTTTTGAAGAGTCAGAAATTCTAAGGGGTTTGCTTCACAGATTCACGGGATGGAAATGACGGTGGGTACCGCCGTAGACAATCTTCCTCCTTTCTGCTTTGTTCTCCCCGTTGGAAAAGAGTTATTGAAACGGTGAAAGGGCCTGTGTGTGTTTTGTGGGTTTGATCACGATGTGTCCCGGGGTGCAGTTCTGTGTGGGTGTGGGTTTGCACGCTGATGTGGAGGCAGGGTGGAGGTTGCCTGCTCCTTTGCAGAAGAAGGTGGAAAGTGGGTGAGTCATCCGAAATGAAATCCACAGAAGAAGAGACAAATCGAATGCTCGGGGCCTGTGCGTACATGCCGTAACACACATGAATTCACACACATGCACACACCTGATAATGCAGGGTAATTAATAATTAACCCTGCTGTTTTGTGTAATAATGGAATACGTTTTGTAAAAATTAAGAATATTTATGCACAACCCAAGTTTGAGGATGAGTTAAGATTAGCTCGAAATAGTCAAATGAATGGAAAACATTGTAGCACTGGACCAAAACGTCAGATCTATTTCTATGAAAAGCATGCAAGAGGTGATTCTATGGCTGATGGAAATATTTTGTTGTGTAACCAACAGGTCCGTTGATCCGCTTTTCAGATTAATGTCTTATAAACACAGATGTACGTCACTGTCTTTTATTCTGGAAGTTTATCGCTTCCGTGGTGTGACCCCAAAACTTTATTACTTTTAATAATCATTCTCTATAGACTTATTGGAAATGCCGACCTTTAATAATAAACTCCTGCTCCAGTTTTCATGTTTGAATTTTATGTGTTTGTAACGTTCATCTTTTCACCGGGGCTTCTCCTGGAATACACACTGATGCTTGTTCTCTTCTGTACGGGATTTTATGGACTAATAGCCCAATAAATAACGGGTGAAGTTATGGTGGTGATAGGATAAGAGAACATTTCTGAAATCTTCGGCAGTACCCCTGTGTATTGAGCAGAAAAATACTAGTGTCTTACACATGTCCATGGTTTTAACAAATGGATCATGTTGAACATGAGACCTCAACATGTTAAACTGTCTAAAAGACTTATAATGCCAGATACAGCATGATACCCCTCCTTTAATGAGAGAACTAAATTTTTTTAAATTTTTGGTAATTTTTATTTTTATTTTGTTTCATTTCATTTATTTTTATTTTATTCTATTGCGATTGTATTCTATTATTCTATCAATTCTATTTAGAATTG
>CM065656.1:23798510-23805158 GCA_033220385.1 Triplophysa yarkandensis
ATAGATGTCAAGGAAATATAATACACATTTATAAAATAAACATGATGTTTAGAAAAAAAAATGTTCAGAAAAACAAATGCCCTGAAAGTATGCACATATTTGGATCAAACTCATCACATTTACTCACATAGAACAATAGTGAAAGTGCGACAAAATCCTAATGCTTAAACAAGCTTTGAGTCCATTCACAGTCCATTAGAGAATGATGGAGGGTCAGGATTACAATGATGCGGTGTGTGCATATTACAATGATTGAAGATTTTGGTTATCTGACGGCATAAAGTTAGTAAAGCCCACACAGACAGATTTACCAGAGCAAACACTATAAATATAGTAATGTATATTTACAGCCATGCTAAGCTTTGTCATAGAGAAACATTGGAGCTGATTTCCATCTAAATAGGGTCGTTTTGTACAGTTCAGGCTTGCCAAATATAGACCCAGTGTTAGTATTTATGTGACGCATATAATGTGGTGAATTTGCAGTTTGAAGAGTTTAGAAAAAGTTTTTTTTTTTGTGGTAATTCAGAGAAGAATGCATATCACACACATTGCACAATTGCAGCTTCCTTTGTGGAGATATGCATGGCCTTATGATGAATCTGTGTGTGTTTGTGCGTTTGTGCATTCGTCAGTGCTGCTATGGTGCAAGGTGTGAACAACAGAGATGTACAAATTGTTGCTAGAGAAACCTTCCCGTGGGAAACCAGCTAAACAACACGCTCCTCTGAATACTTTCCCAGGGAAGGCCGGTTAAAGACTCATCCGTAAACGCATGGTTTTCAGCTCCTTTATTAAATTGATCCATCTCACGTTTTCCTCGTTTGGTTACTGCGTTCTTTAGGATATTAAGGAAATCTGCTGACGGAAGAGAGATGCTTTATTCCTGATGGTATAAGGATACAGTGTTAGAGAACGTTTTTTATATTTAATTTTGTTAAGCGTGCACACGCGCACATGCCACTCACACTCACACCCACAGACAAATAAAAATGGCGAATGCTTTTTAGTTTTCGTGACCCCTTTTCCTAAGCCTCACTATTGTCATCTCTCTCTCCCTCTCTTCTAATCCGGAGCTTTGGCCACATTTCTCCTCTGGCTGTGTTTTATTTGTGTGCACGAAGGGGAAAGCTCGGACCATCTTGAAAATGAGATATTTGATCCCATGTGTGAAGTCTTACTTTAATCATTACTGCTGTTTTGAAGATGCTCGCCACGCTTAGCAATGACATTATTATTTGGAAATAAATATATAGGGCCCAAATGTTGTTGTTGTTTTGACGGAAAAATAAAAGAGACATTGTGCAGTTTGGCAATCTTTTGTATTGTGATGTCATGTTTTAGAAAAAAACACATTTTACAAATAAGAACGGTGGACGGTAAATCATGATACTTAAAAAATTGTTCACCCCAAAAAAATTCTGACAACATTAACTTGCCATTTAGTTATTCAACATCCGTATACGTTTCTCTTTTCTGAACAGATATTAAGAAGAATGTTGACTAACATTGCAGGAAAATTACTTAAAAACGTTTTCTCGGTTGAACACAAAATTAGATATTTTGAAGAACGTAAGACAACAAAACTTGTTTTGTTTAGCTAAACAAAGAAATGTATACAGGTTTGGAATTTGAACACATCCTGCCAAACTACAATATTAGGGTGTTTAGAGTTTTAAAAAACGAAAATTGTTTGATTTAAAATCTGTATGACTTTCTTCAGTAAAAACACAAAAGAAGATATTTTGGAAAATGTTGGGCATTTGCACCAGTTCAGATGGTTTTGTATTTATAAAATAAGTTTGGCAGGGATTTTTACTTTCAGTCTGGTGTATTGTATTCATATATTCCACGAAAACGTTCTGTTTTGCTTGGAAATACATCACTGCACGATGTAAAACTGCGTCGTTGAGCAATTTCATTTAGTAATTCCATCCTCCCAGAGAGCTGGAGGAGAGAGCTTCAGATAAAACACACTGGCTGTATTTCTACTCCTCAATGCTGACTGAGAGTTTAGAGTTTAAGCCCCGACCGTAGACGTCATGTTCTCCAAAAGACGCACATCAGAAGTTTATATTAAACTTCAGATTTAATCCCAAACATTACAGCTACAGATTAAACTGTGAATATTACAGACGTCTTTAAGAAATATTAAGATGATTCGCTGCTGACATGAAGTTATCTGTAAAAGCAGACCTACAACACAAACAAAAGAAGACATTTTTTATTTAACTTACAGAAGAAAAATCTTCATATCTTCTGGCTGCAGGTATATTGAACATAGTTGGAGTTTTTAGTCTCATGGGGTAAAATAAACAAGGAAATCTTATTAGAATGCAGAGTTAAATAAGATAAAACATGAATAATTAAAGTTCGCTTCAAACCAGAAAAAGTCTCAGGACAGGTGTTTCTTTTTTTCCAAGCAATTTCTTCCAATTATCTTGTTTATCTGTAAATGTTTCTTTGTAAATGTAAAATGTACTTGTGTTCCTTTCAAACACTCAGGGAAGATCTCTGCAGGCCTTAAATCTCTTTCATTTATCACTTCAGTCAAACTTTGTAGACCTTCCTGCAGGCGTCTTTAAAGTCAGTAAATACGAGCACACTTTAGTGCACTTTAGGTCTGGATGCACTTTGTATTTTCTTTAACAACTTTATCTCAACCTTCTTAAAGATACAGGTGGTCTTCTTTTCTATTCTACTGCATGTTTGTATTCCATTGTATTAAAGCAAAACAACTGAACAGTTATTTTGTATTACTTCGATTTTTTTGGCACAACAATGAACGAGAACATTCATAGGCAGAACAACATATAACCCACCCTCCATAAAAATAAATAAATATAAATTATAATAATAAAAATAGCAGTTATTATTAATTATATTATTGTTATTATTAATTGGATTGTTGTTATTATTAGTTTGTTTGTTGTTAGTATGACAATAATAAATAATTGTTACACATTACATATTAATATATAATTAAAAAATTAATATCAAATTTAATACATCAATAAATAAATCATTAGTCAATCAATTCTGACCAATGACAGCTTAAGAATTACAATCAGGTAAAAAGGTTGAATTTAACAACAGTTATTATTTCTTTGTGAAGATTCACTGGAAGTTAAGTTTGGGTCACATTTCATTTGTTTCTGCTGTGTTTAGAAAGAAGTCCCACTATGATTGATAATATTACCCCGTAAAGAATGTTTTTTATGAAAATATATTTTTCTTTCATAAATAGCTTGAATATAGCTCTACTCTTTCTAAAGTATTCACGCATTTATGAATACGCGTTTGAGCATATGGTTTTGTTTTCGTCCTGTTGTGCAAAAAAAAATCAATTGTGGAATTAATCTTGTCTAATTTATCATTATACCACACCTTTTACAACACAATATGTAAAGCACAAATCCATATACACCTGACACTATGCATAAATAACCCTCTTATGTTTGTGTACATCTGTCTGTAGGTGCATTGGAAGAGCCGTACGGCAGGACGCGTGTGTGTATGTGTGTGTATTCTGCTCAGTGGGATGTTCTCAGATCTCCCCAAAGTTCTGATTCTGGGGGCCATTGCAGCGGCTTCTGCCTTTGTGGTCACCATCCTTATCGTACTGGTGTGTGTGGGCTGTCAGAGGTGAGTGAACACTGCACAAGACGTCTTGAGTATAGATTTTGAAAAACCAACCATGGCCTGGAGTTTGACGAAAGATTATTCTTATATAAAAAGCAATCATATAATCTCACCAACCCCAAATGAAACATCATAAATCCTCCCAATGCAAATATCAGGGAATGTGCATCTTTACATATATGAGATGATTAGCATACAGTGCAGGGATTGATGTCCCGTGATTGAATTGTCATAGATTTGCATGTGCACATTTGCATTTGCCTAGATGTTAGACATATAGAATGGGTGAACAAGATGCACTACATGATTTCAGTGCCGTTTGTTTCTGCACACATAAAAAAGTCTGTCTGTATAAAAGCACCCACTCATATGTTGAAAGTAATGCGTCGGCATCTTAAAAAGCCCCCCCGCTCTTCTGCCAGGGCGCCACCTCCTCTTTTCTTCTGTTCTATCCTTCTTTCTGTCTCTCTCTTCTTCCCGCTGCGGAGCGACTTGATGAATGTTAATATGACTCCTTCAGCAGATTGCGAGGCCTCGGTTGGAGTCTGTTGAAGGAGAAAACAGCCTTAAGTTAGGCTGTGCATCGGATGCTCGTTTGTGACAAAGGCTTTCGCTCTGGGACATCGCTGGAAATGAAACTCTCAGACGAATCAGTTTCTGCACTTTCGGGCAGAGTTCTATTTCTGTTTCGTGTAACGTTTCACTGAAAAGATGAATAGGGACTGTGCTTGTTTGTTGCATTTTCCCACAAAGTCATGGATTCGCTGTACTGCAGAAAAGAATTCTTGCTGTGAATCGGTATCGGTACAAGGTGGAAAAAACTAGCAGGGGCCGTACCAAAGACTGTGTGGTACAACTACATTTATAGATTTGTGTATGGCTATTCTCCAAAGCAACTGTTGCGATGTTAAAGGTATAGTTCAACCCAAATTTAAAATGTGTTCATTATTTAGTCCCCTCATTATTTCAAGCATGAATGACTTTCTCTGTTTTACAGCAAAGAAAGAAATGTAGAAAAAATCTTAGTTAATGAAAATCATTGGTCCCAATTGACTTATATTTGACTTATACAATAGATGTCAATGGGTACCAATTGTAATCGATATTCTTCAAAATATCTTCTTTTGTGTTTAGTTGAAGAAAAGAACGTGATATAGGTTGGAAATTACAGTGTAATAATAAGGTTGAATTTGATAAAAAAAACTTTGATTAAACTATGTCAATTAAGGTTTGATCGCTCAGATATTACTCATGTGGTAGATATGTTGTCTCCTTCAGCAAAAAAGTGGAAATGTGTTGAGATCTTTGTCCTCTGACAGCCTCCATAGTGCTTCAATAGAAGAGACGGAGCGAGCAGCTTACATGCTGCTGTTTTTTACAAACCTAAACCTTAAAAGACTTTATTGCTTTGATATTTGCAAACATTAAGGGCGATTCTTTCCTGTTGCTCAGTTGTTAGAGGGTTCAGTTGTGTTCTGGTGGTTAGAGACTTGGACTAGTGTTCTTGAAGACATCTGACCCCTGTTTACTCTACAGTGATAGATATACACTTTATAACACTGTAAGTCACTTACAGCGTCTGAAAAGTGAATTCATGTAAATGTGAAATGGTGCCATTAACGCCAGGGTCAAATCCTCGTTTCTCATACTTGAATGTAAAATATAAAGCAATGTATGTCGCTTGGCATGAAAATGAAGGCAAATGCATAACTGTAGATGTGAACCTTAAAAAGAGTTGCTTTAAAAATGGTTGTTTGGTTAAGGACAACACTTAAATATCTGTGTTATTTCTTCATTTTTATTCTATCACACAAAATCGACACTGCATTGAAATAACCCATAATGTGTCAATAATAAAACGTACTTTTATAAGTTTGCAGTGATATTTTAGGAGCAAGACACAAGGCTTTACTCTTTACTCTTCATGTTAACGCTGTCGGTAAGCAACAACAGAGTTATTAGTCATCTCATGTGTCACTTTTGTGTGTCACAGAAAACCCCCTCTTAAGAAATAAAGGTGCAAACTTGGTATGAAGTTCTTTATAATGAATTCAGGTTGCGTTGAAAGGTTATAACAGCTTGTTCTTTAGTTGTATTCATGAGTGCCCGCTCAGGAAGAGTGCAGCTGTTGTTTTGCTGGGTGAGGGCTTGCGGTATATACAGTTTGTTCTGAATGCGTAGACACAGGGTCACTAATATCTCAGGTGCAAACGTGTCCCTTTGGTCTCCCGAGTTTTCTGACCTTCACAGGGGGAATAGAGCGATACAACCCTTCGGAAGTACAAACAAACAGAAGGCTGCGTCACGCCACGACTCCCCACAGACTCACAGACAAGAATACAGCACTACATAATAATGTTTCTGCATAATCCTGTAAATCTATACATCCCTTAAAGCGATGCTCCACCCTTAAATTACAATTCTGTTATCGTTTGCTTACACACTCGTCCTTTTTTAACCTGGATGACTTTCTTTTGCGGAAAGCAGAAGAAGATATTTTGAATAATGTTGGAAACTGGCACCTTTTCTTTGAATTGGTTTTGTGTTCATACAATGGTGAAAGAGCACCACTGCAGTTCCAACTTTCTTTAAAACAGCTCCTTTTGTGTTATGAAGAGAAAGAAAGTCAGGTTCGAAATGACATGGTGAGTTAATAATTTATATTTTTCGTGTGAACTAACACTCTGAAGTGCGCAGAAATAGCAAACACAAACAAAAATTCTCAGACGTTCATACAATGAAAGTCAATGGTGGGGCTATGTTGATAACCATAAAGCAACGGCTTACTATTGTACGCACACAAAACAATGCACGTGAATGGGTGCCAGTTCACATTTTTCAAAAATATCTTTTTTTTCTGCAGAAGAAAGAAGGTCATACATTTTGGGAAAGTAGCAGTTCACCTGAAAGTAAGACGTTCATCACCACATCATTCTAACCCGTAAGACTTTCCCTATGTAGAAGAAGAACGCTGCCTTATTTTCATACATTGACATTCATTAAGAG
>CM065656.1:23808158-23810658 GCA_033220385.1 Triplophysa yarkandensis
TTCTTCGATATCCAGCTCTTGATCTGAATCATCTGTCACATCTGACTCCAGAGGAATCCGTTTGTTTGTCTCTTCTGTGGTCGACTTTCTCTCTTCTCCTGCATCCTCGACATCTCTCTTACAACTCGAAGGATTCTCCTGTTCTCACAAGAAACACTTTATTTCACTAAAATATCATGAAGTCATTTGATCTGACTCATCTTTCTGATTTTTACTATCGAAAATAAAATATTCATTTAGAAAAATCACTGCAACTTCTTGCTGCGCATTTGTGTTGTTTTTAGTAGAAATATATGAATAACTTTCAGTAAAAACACATTTACTGAGCAAAGAAACAGAACTTAAATCTTTTCTCTTCATTTGGGAAAGAATAATGTATAAATTCCGAACATTTATCTTTAAAACGAATAACGAATAACTGGAATTTACTTGACAACTTAAATTAGAAATTTAAATGTATTAAATTCATTTGAGATATTTATGAACATTATGATAACACTAAAACAAAATATTACTTTATTTTTCAGTCAGTGTCGTATTTCACTTCTGTGTTTCAGTTAAAAATAAAAATAAAGCAGAATAAATTGTAGGAATTATGAGTGTAATTATTCAAACAATTAATGCATCTTTATTTTTAATTTCATACACGATTTATATTGTAGATATTATATAGAACAACAATGACAATCGAATTGAACTAAATTACTCATTTATTTAATACTTTTTAATAAGTTAGCGTACGGGATTATAATTGTATGATTGTATTCGTTTAAAGATTGTAATTTTATTGTAAATATCCACTCGATGAGATCTCACCTGTTTCAGTCTTCTCCATTTCGCCCGGCGGTTCTGAAACCAAGTCTTCACCTGCGGACCGAAATCAGAAGAATTAAATAAAGAAATAAGAAATAAAGAGATAAAGAAATAAAGAAATAAGAAATAAGAAATAAGAAATAAAGAAATAAGAAATAAGAAATAAGAAATAAGAAATAAGAAATAAAGAAATAAAGAAATTAAGAAATAAGAAATAATTAATAAAGAAATAAAGAAATAAAGAAATAAGAAATAAGAAATAAGAAATATAGAAATAAGAAATAAAGAAATAAGAAATAAAGAAATAAGAAATAAGAAATATAGAAATAAGAAATAAAGAAATAAGAAATAAAGAAATAAGAAATAAGAAATAAGAAATAAGAAATAAGAAATAAGAAATAAAGAAATAGAGAAATAAGAAATAAGAAATAAGAAATAAAGAGATAAGAAATAAGAAATAAAGAAAAGAGAAATAAGAAATAAGAAATAAAGAAATAAGAAATAAAGAAATAAGAAATAAGAAATAAGAAATAAGAAATAAAGAAATAAAGAAATTAAGAAATAAGAAATAATTAATAAAGAAATAAAGAAATAAAGAAATAAGAAATAAGAAATAAGAAATATAGAAATAAGAAATAAAGAAATAAGAAATAAAGAAATAAGAAATAAGAAATATAGAAATAAGAAATAAAGAAATAAGAAATAAAGAAATAAGAAATAAGAAATAAGAAATAAGAAATAAGAAATAAAGAAATAGAGAAATAAGAAATAAGAAATAAGAAATAAAGAGATAAGAAATAAGAAATAAAGAAAAGAGAAATAAGAAATAAGAAATAAAGAAATAAGAAATAAGAAATAAAGAAATAAGAAATAAGAAATAAGAAATAAGAAATAAAGAAATAAGAAATAAAGAAATAAGAAATAAAGAAATAAGAAATAAAGAAATAAGAAATAAGAAATAAGAAATAAGAAATAAGAAATAAAGAAATAAGAAATAAGAAATAAGAAACAAAGAAATAAGAAATAAGAAATAAGAAATAAGAAATAAGAAATAAAGAAATAAGAAATAAGAAATAAAGAAATAAGAAATAAGAAATAAGAAATAAGAAATAAAGAAATAAGAAATAAAGAAATAAGAAATAAAGAAAAAAGAAATAAAGAAATAAGAAATAAGAAATAAGAAATAAAGAAATAAGAAATAAAGAAATAAGAAATAAAGAAATAAGAAATAAGAAATAAGAAATAAGAAATAAGAAATAAGAAATAAAGAAATAAGAAATAAGAAATAAAGAAATAAGAAATAAAGAAATAAGAAATAAGAAATAAGAAATAAGAAATAAAGAAATAAAGAAATAAGAAATAAAGAAATAAGAAATAAAGAAATAAGAAATAAGAAATAAGAAATAAAGAAATAATTAATAAAGAAATAAGAAATAAGAAATAATTAATAAAGAAATAAGAATAAATGTGTAATATAGTGTGAGTGACCTGTCTCTCGCTGAGCTGCAGGACTTTGGCGAGTCTCTTCCTCTCCGGGGGTGAGAGATATTTCTGGGAGTCAAACTTCTTCTCCAGCTCGATGGTTTGATCGTTTGAGAATCGAACCTGACCCCCTTTCCTCTTATGGAGAGGACGCTGAAGAAACGGGCTCCACATCACAGGTTTACCTACACAACACAACACACAA
>CM065656.1:23813158-23815658 GCA_033220385.1 Triplophysa yarkandensis
CCCACGGAGCGCTGGAACGGGTAGATGGACGCGTACGTGACCGAGTGTTGAGACAGGACCGGGTGGATCGGTGTGGGCTCGTAGATCGGGCTCCGGTAAGAAGGTATCAGGCTGGTGAAGCACGAGTTCGGAGACGGGAGAGTCGGCGTGGGCACCACCGGGTGAGGAGTGGACCCGGTTCTGCCCAGAATGTCGTCGATGTAGAAGGGCGTCGGGTGCACCGGCGGCGCGTGCGTCGGTCCGTAGAGAGGCGCGTGCGGGTGATGGAACTGCATGATGGACGAGGAAGATCTGGTCTCAGCTCATGAAGGTTCTTCTCTGGTTCCTCTGCTTCCATGTAGTGTGATGAGCTGTTTAAGAACGAGGTCTGGGTTCTGTGAGGGAGGGGAGAACGGGTCAAACTTCCTGCAGGTACAATGCTCTCTGATTGGTTCTTTGAGAAGAATGAAATGAAGACATCTGGAGAAAGTGAGCGTGCATCTGAAGAATAACTCAAACACATTCAAATATTCAACATTCTGTGTTATATTCTCTCATTTGTGACATTATTCGTTTATTATACATTTATAATGCACAGATTTCTGCATTAACTCAATAATCCAAAACTATTAACTCAATAATCCAATATTATTAACTCAATAATCCAAAACTATTAACTCAATAATCCAATATTATTAACTCAATAATCCAAAACTATTAAGTCAATAATCCAATATTATTAACTCAATAATCCAAAACTATTAAGTCAATAATCCAATATTATTAACTCAATAATCCAAAACTATTAAGTCAATAATCCAATATTATTAACTCAATAATCCAATATTATTAACTCAATAATCCAATTTTATTAACTCAATAATCCAATATTATTAACTCAATAATCCAATATTATTAACTCAATAATCCAATATTATTAACTCAATAATCCAATTTTATTGTCTTAATAATCCAATTTTAAATAGTTTTTGTGTATTTTATATTTAATATTTCTTCTTATGTGTTTCGTTGTTATAATAATCGAATCATTTTGTGTATGAGTTTATTTATTTAGAATTTCTGCCAGTATATAAACTATATAAACTATATATATAATGTCCTTATTCGTTCCAGATAATTATTCTTATTTTACTGCTGGGCTTTTACCATCATTATTAATGTACACACATCTCATATATCTCTTTACATGAATCAAACGTTTCACACATGACAGACTGATCTGAGATCGGCCAATATTTGAGCTCTGATAATCATTGCTGTTAATTGATCCGCTGTCAGTGTTGGCGCCGCAGATCCAGCGCGAGCGGGCGAGGCCAAGAACACCAAACAGCACATTCTACTAACTACATCCCATCATATAAAACATCTCTATTGATACTGCAGTGACATTATAAAGCATGTGTGTGTGTAGACTCATGATAACACAGATTCATGATGATGAAAGACTTAATCATGTGTTCTCGACACATATTTCACTTTATTGGAGTGTAATGTAAAGTTTCTGCATCATGCTCAAGGCTTTGATAAGAAAGTCTATAATCAATAAGAAGAGACTGATAAGTGTTATCTGAGTCCTTATTGATCACGGACAGGTTTCAATTAGCAGCTGATAAAACATTCAAATACACAAATCCCTTCCTATAGCTGAAACCCCCTGATCACTCAGAGCTAGAGAGCCATCCATACAGGAGCAGAGATAATGTCATGATCTGGATTCATGTACCATCAGAACATTGTCTTATACATCTCAGTCATCTATATGTAGACACAATTATTACTCTTACACCACAATGTGTGACACCAACACAAACAACACAGAAACCAACACAAACACTCACTTTAATGCCTTGTATTCTTAAATATTAATGTCATACTACACATGTTTAAAGAAGTATGTTTATTAAGTTGTGTCTATCTTTATATGTGTGTGTGTGTGTGTGTGTGTGTATCTGTGTGTGTGTGTCTGTGTATGTGTATATGTGTGTGTGTGTGTGTGTGTGTGTTTGTGGTCTCAAACTTTATTGTGTGTGTGTGTGTGTTTGTGTGTGTGTGTGTGTGTGTGTTTGTGGTCTCAAACTTTATTGTGTGTGTGTGTGTGTGTATGTGTCTGTGTATGTGTATATGTGTGTGTGTGTGTGTGTGTGTGTGTGTGTGTGTGTATCTGTGTGTGTGTGTCTGTGTATGTGTATATGTGTGTGTGTGTGTGTGTGTGTGTGTGTGTGTGTGTGTGTGTGTGTGTGTGTGTGTGTGTATGTGTATCTGTGTGTGTGTGTCTGTGTATGTGTATATGTGTGTGTGTGTGTGTGTGTGTTTGTGGTCTCAAACTTTATTGTGTGTGTGTGTGTGTGTGTTTGTGTATGTGTATCTGTGTGTGTGTGTGTGTGTGTGTGTGTGTGTGTGTGTGTGTGTGTTTGTGTATGTGTATCTGTGTGTGTGTGTGTGTGTGTTTGTGTATGTGTATCTGTGTGTGTGTGTGTGTATGTGTATATGTGTGTGTGTG
>CM065656.1:23820658-23823158 GCA_033220385.1 Triplophysa yarkandensis
AGAACAGAGCTCAAGATTGCAGTTGTTGTATCTCTGGACAATAAAACAAGCATTAAAGACTGCTTGTGTCTGATCCAGATGTACAGCAGATGTGTGTGTGTTTGGTCGTGATGTCACATCTTCTGATAAATCCCATTCATCATCATTAATGCGTGTGATTGAAACTCACTTCAGTTGAAGGTGTTATAAGTGTTCGTGTCTCATGGCTGATAACTGGATTCAGTATTAAACAATGCCAGCTAGTTGTTCTGCATTCAATAAAGCTTACTGGACATAAATGGATATAACATTTTAAGAGACGTATAATTCACGATAAAAATACAATAAGCCAATTACTTAAAATTGAACTTCTGTTTACATTTACATTTAGTCATTTAGCAGACGCTTTTATCCAAAGCGACTTACAATAGTCGAGGAGACAATGAAGCGGTAAATAGCCGATACAACAATAGGTGAACAAGTGACACAACAATGTTACCGAGTTACACAGAGAGAGAAGTTACAAAAGTTTTTTTTTTTTTTCTTTGATAGAGTGAGTAGTTAGAAAAGAAGTGAATTAGTGAGTTAGGTGTAGCCGGAAAAGATGGGATTTTAGGAGTTTTAATAAACTTAATGTCAGTGTAGTTTTATTTATCTAACAGAGAAACATTTGAGAAGAAAGTTACATTTTAAATTGAGATGGCGGGTTAGTGAATGTGTAAAGTAGATAGTTGTGGTAAATATTTTTAATATGAAAGATATATTTTCTTCTATAATATCCTGTCAGTCAACATCATTAAACGTGTGAGGTTTATGGAGGAGAACTCATCAGCTGAAGTTTATCTCTGACATTTAATCCGCTGGCTTGATTCATACTGGAAAGGTCAAAGTGACATAGGGTTCCCAACAGGACAGTAGTTGAGTTGAGGTGAAGGGTTACCTAGAGACACATGTGACAGGTGACAGCTCAGAGGGGCTCGGCTCTCTGTTTGTGTAGAATCATGTGTGTTATTGTGTTATTATTTGTGTCTATTAGGCTGTGACCTCAGCCTCTCGTGTCATTTCAAGCCGATAAGAGAGATATTTTGAGAAATGTTGATTATTCAACAACACTGAACCACCTTGATTTGCTCTGTATGAACAGAAAAACATTTCTTGAAATATCTTCTGGAGTGTTTCACTGAAGAAGGGCTGAGAATTACAAACGTGAGAGTAAATAAATGATGATAAATGAATGTGTTTGACATGAGCGGAATGACATGGATATATAACATTATATAACACACTACATGGGAATTACAGGTGAGATATGTTGAAGAATGTCAGGGTTTGATGTATTTTCATCTCACTTGACATAAAGAGAAGCTTTTAGAGATTATTTTTTAGAACAAAAGCAAAATACAAAGTACATCACAACTTCTTATTATAGAGAACCATGTTTACAGATCTATATGGAGAAGAACAAATAACATCAATAAGATTCAGTTCTTTAACTGTCTCAAAACTTCTTTATAAACTTTATTATTAATTGTATAGAATTTTCTCTCTGGATTTAACTCTGGATAATTCGAGTGGATGTACACATATATATGTATAGTGTGTTTATGTGTGTCTGTGTGTTTATGTTTATTTGTGTGTGTGTGTGTGTGTGTATGTTTATTTGTGTGTGTGTGTGTGTGTGTGTGTGTATGTTTATTTGTGTGTGTGTGTGTGTGTGTGTGTGTGTGTGTGTGTGTGTGTTTATGCGTGTCTGTGTGTTTATGTGTGTCTGTGTGTTTATGTGTGTCTGTGTGTTTATGTGTGTCTGTGTGTGTATGTGTGTCTGTGTGTGTATGTGTGTCTGTGTGTGTATGTGTTTATGCGTGTCTGTGTGTTTATGTGTGTCTGTGTGTTTATGTGTGTCTGTGTGTTTATGCGTGTCTGTGTGTTTATGTGTGTCTGTGTGTTTATGTGTGTCTGTGTGTTTATGTGTGTCTGTGTGTTTATGCGTGTCTGTGTGTTTATGTGTGTCTGTGTGTTTATGCGTGTCTGTGTGTTTATGTGTGTCTGTGTGTTTATGTGTGTCTGTGTGTTTATGTGTGTCTGTGTGTTTATGTGTGTCTGTGTGTTTATGCGTGTCTGTGTGTTTATGTGTGTCTGTGTGTTTATGTGTGTCTGTGTGTGTATGTGTTTATGCGTGTCTGTGTGTGTATGTGTGTCTGTGTGTGTATGTGTGTCTGTGTGTGTCTGTGTGTGTATGTGTGTCTGTGTGTGTCTGTGTGTGTCTGTGTGTGTCTGTGTGTGTCTGTGTGTGTATGTGTGTCTGTGTGTGTCTGTGTGTGTATGTGTGTCTGTGTGTGTCTGTGTGTTTATGCGTGTCTGTGTGTTTATGTGTGTCTGTGTGTGTATGTGTGTCTGTGTGTGTGTGTGTTTATGCGTGTCTGTGTATTTATGTGTGTCTGTGTGTTTATGTGTGTCTGTGTGTTTATGTGTGTCTGTGTGTGTATGTGTTTATGCGTGTCTGTGTGTTTATGTGTGTCTG
>CM065656.1:23828969-23833969 GCA_033220385.1 Triplophysa yarkandensis
GAGAGAGAGAACAGAGAGAGAGAGAGAGAGAGAGAGAGAGAGACCAGAGAGAGAGAGAGAGAGAGAGAGAGAGACCAGAGAGAGAGAGACTAGAGAGAGAGACCAGAGAGAGAGAGAGAGAGAGAGAGAGAGACCAGAGAAGAAAATTCTAAGTTCTTAATTTATAATTTGATGCTAAAATGATAAATTGTCTGTGTAGTTCAGTATTGTCCTGTAAACCGGCAGGTTCTCCAAATGTTTGTGACCTGTGAAACCTAAAAACATTCTCACGGGCTGAAAAACAGGTCTCTGATTTTAATAACACCCGGGGTGATTGCTCTCTCTGATATACTGTGTGTGTGTGAAACGTTTCTTCCTCAGTTCCTCTGCTGACCTCAATATAAAAGATTCACAGGAACAGAAGCAGCACCCACGTGTCCTGTGTGCACACACACATACGTACACGGGCACACACATACGTACACCCACACACACACACACACACACACACACACACCCACACCCACACACACACATACACGCACGCACGCACGCAAGCACACACGCACACAACACACACTTACGTCCCAGTACTGCTCCATGCTAACAGTTGATCATCAGAGACTTCCATCTTTTCCATTCACAACACTATCACATCTTCTGCTTCTCCTGTTTATGAAGTATTATGTCAAACTCAAAGCCTTCTTAAATCATGCAAAGAATATGCAGTGAGATAATCATATTTACAACTGAGTTTGATGTGGAGGTGTTAAGAGATGACTGCCAATTTCTAAATACACAGTGTAGCAAACATTGTGTCCTTACCGATATTTGATCAAATCTATGTAAGCTCATTGTACATAAAACTTATTTCATAGTAGATATCCCTTATTTTATTTTTATTAATCCACTATTGATCAAAAGTTTCAGGACTTGCTTACTTATACATTCATATATTTTCCCATTTTTCCAATAAAAATAAAACTCTATGAAAGAAAATAAAGGGAAACTATAGGAATTGTTATTTAAGTATAAAACTGAGAAAAAAAAAAAAAACTTATTTTTGTTAATATTAATTGTAGTTCCATTTTGAATAGAATCATTCAAATGGTTCCCTAGCACTAACCTAACCCCTAAGCCTAACCCTAACCCTAACCCTAACCCTAACCTAACCCCTAAACCTAACCTAACCCTAACCCTAATCTAATCCTAATCCTAACCTAACCTAACCTAACCCCTAAACCTAACCCTAACCCTACCCAAACCCTAACCTAACCTAACCTAACCTAACCTAACCTAACCTTACCTAACCTAACCTAACCTAACCTAACCTAACCTAACCTAACCCTACCAAAACCCTAACCTAACCTTACCTAACCTAACCTAACCCTAACCCTAACCTAACCTAACCCTACCAAAACCCTAACCCTAACCCTAACCCTAACCTAACCTAACCTAACCTAACCTAACCTAACCTAACCTAACCTAACCTAACACTACCCAAACCCTAACCCTAACCTCTAACCCAACCCTTGCCCTTACCCTAACCCTAACCAAACCTAACCTAACCTAACCCTAACTCTTACCCTAACCCTAACCCTAACCTAACCTAACATAAATAACATAACCCTACCCTACCCTACTCTACTCTACCCTACCCTACCCTAACCCTAACCCTAACCCTAACCCTAACCCTAACCGCTAACCCCACCCTAACCCTAACCCCTAACCCTAGCCCTAACCGCTTACCCCACCCTACCCCTAACCCTAACCTAACCCTACCCTACCCCCTAACCTCTCTAACCCCTAACCCTACCCTAACCCTACCCTAACCTAACCCTAACCCTAACCCTAACCCTACCCCTAACCCTTACACTTATTCTTACCCTTATTCTTACCCTAACCCCTACTCTAACCCCTAACCCTAACCTAACCCTACCCTAACCTAACCCTTACCCTTATTCTTACCCTAACCCTACTCTAACCCCTAACCCTAACCTAACCCTACCCTAACCTAACCCTTACCCCTTATTCTTACCCTAACCCTAACCCTAACCTTATTTTTAAAAAACACAAGTCATGTTACAGTTTTTTCTCAGTCGCTTTGGTGCATTTCTCACATCACTATTAACATTGCACAACATTTAGTTCAACCTACACAACATTTAGTCATTGTGCACATCATAGTAGCAGTTTCTCATTCCTTCCACAAATTGCAAATCTTTTGGACATGCATCAATTGCTTTCATACAACTCTCTGCTGTTTTATAACATTATCATTTGCTTATGTCATGTCAGTCAAAATTAACTAAACTTGTGAATGCTGAATAGTCATTCCTATAAAACTAATAGTCCTCATTCATTGCTTGAGTCATTACATACAAAAATGTTGAACTAGTTGTCAAAATCTGTCAGCAAATTTTTATAAAAAAAAATTAAATCTTTTTTTTTCCTGAAAATGTCTCCTAAATTGAACAATTTCTCTCAGGTGAACCTCAGCTTTCACTGATGAGAAGGGGTGTGTGAAGCATTAGAGCTCAAGAGCTGAATCCCATAAACCCCCACTTCATAAGCATATATGAACCAAGCAGGACATAGTGTGTACCATTTCTACAATACTGTGACACAGAAATGGAAGGTCAGCCTCGTGGAAGAGGGGTGAGGGTGGCGGGGAGGAAGGGGAAGGGGACAAAACAGGGGAAGAGGAAGGAAGAGGCCAAGTACATAGGCGGATTCCCGATGAAATCAGGGCTACAATTGTGGATCATGTTGTCAATCACGGCCTCACAATGGCTGAGGCTGGTCGAAGGGTGCAGCCAAATGTTGGGAGAACCACTGTAAATTCCAATTATTCAAACATTTCGTCGGGAGAACAGGTGTGTATAAATGGAACGTAATTCAGCACCAAACAATCTGCACTGCACTACTGTCATTGTGTCATACATGAAGCTTGCAGTGGACAAGACTTGTCACTTTTTACATTTTACATTTAGACTTACAGCTTACTGCATCACAGATTAGTGTATTGTAGTGTTTACAGTAACGATTTGCCATATTTACTGTCATTTTACTCTGCACCACATAGGATTGCAAGACAACCTTGCCGAGGTGGAAGAGGGCCCCCTTTTTACTCCGCAACAAGAGGAAGCCATTTGTGCAATGGTGATTGCAAACAATGCCATAAGGTTGAGAGAGATACAAAGTGCTGTTATAGAGGATGACAACATCTTTGGGAATATTGAATCCGTTTCAATCGCTACAATTGACAGAGTTGCTCAGGAGAAATGAAATGCGCATGAAACAATTGTACAATGTGCCATTTGAACGGAACAGCGACAGAGTGAAGGAGATCCGTCACCAGTATGTACAGGTAAAACATGTTCTATGCATACTCTAATGTTCAGTGCTGTAAACTGTTTACTTTGTGTAGTGTCATGCACTACACTTACATGACAGCTCTGTGTATGTGTATTCACAGTGCATGCTGTACTATATGTTTTCCAAAATGCATTATGTTACACAGGAAAAGTTGTTATAGTTTTTCTCGCTCCCTCTTCTGTAATAAAGCGTGTACTGGAGCTGGAGGCCAGGGAACCGCTGCACCACATTCATATACCTTGATGAGGCAGGTTTCAATCTGGCCAAAAGGTAGAAGACGTGGAAGGATCGCATTGGACAGAGAGCAACCATTGATGTCCCAGGCCAACGAGGAGGGAATATTACTATGTGTGCAGCCATCTCAGAAAACGGCGTCCTCACCCATATACCCCGTCTTGGTCCATACAACACACAGCATCTGCTTGACTTTTTTAGACACTCTTTACAGGACATAATCCCTGAGAATGAGAGGGGTCTAACTGGAGACCATCTGAATAAGCATGTTGTTGTTTGGGATAATGTGCGTTTTCACCACTCAGATGTTGTCAGACAGTGGTTTGCAGCACATGATAGGATGCTGGTGGAATATCTCCCTCCCTACTCACCATTCCTAAATCCAATAGAGGAATTTTTCTCTTCCTGGAGGTGGAAGGTATATGACCGGCATCCACATACCCAAATGGCCCTGCTAGTGGCCATGGATGCAGCATGTGATGACATCACAGCAGAGTCCTGCAGAGGGTGGATTCGCCACTCGAGGAGATACTTTCTCGCTGCATTGCAAGAGATGATATTCGCTGTGATGTAGATGAAACTATGTGGCCAGACAGAGAGGAACGTCTGGATGTGCATGAATGATTTACAGTACTATGTATGTTGTATGTTCAGTTCCAATATGTACTGCAATATTGTTTACAGTTGTGCACAGCTCTACCCAAAGGGAGTTTAAGTTTGTTGTAAATAAGGTGTATTTATTCTTTTGCACAATGCTGTGAACAAATTAGAATTGCAAAGAGCATATGCAGTAAAAATGTGAAACATACATATTCAGTGTCTTGTACTCAGATACCTCACTAAATACAGTAATGTCTAACTTTACTGTAGTTTTCAAATGGCTGTGCAAATAGTATATAGTGCTGTCTTGAGCATGTTCAGGAAGTGTCACCAAAATCTGACTTTTTTTTGCATTGAAAAAACATTTACAGAGTAAACTGTCATAATGAAAACATGACAAAGCCATTTGACTATCTTGTTCATAAACAATGGTGTCAGGACTTTTCATCTTGATGACACTGACACTTTCATTTGACGTGAATACTTGCTTTTGAGGAATGAGCTATCCATTTTGAGCAAGTGACACGCTTTTGCAGGTTACAACTAGGTTTTGCAGTTTGTACTAATTGTTTTGAGAAATGCATTAACTGTTGTGCAATGTAAATAGTGATGTGAGAAATGCACCAAAGCGACTGAGAAAAACTGTAACTTAATTATTAAAACATAGCTTATAAAAAAAAGATTCCTATCACTGTGGAACTGTATTTAAGAGGATAGGATGAGGTCATAAATCTCCTGCAGTCTTAGCTCAGAGCCAGCACTGTGAGTAATAGATAGAGGTGAGTTGACCCCATGACGGAAAGAGAGAT
>CM065656.1:23836469-23896469 GCA_033220385.1 Triplophysa yarkandensis
GTCTCACAAGTGTGCTCAGTTGTTGTTATGATGCCTAGTTCTTTCAGAGGCTAGTGGGTCCTCGGGCGGAGTAATTCCCCTCGAGTTGATGCATATGAGTCCACTTCAGCCATGGCAAAGTCAGGTTCCGAGGAGTGTGTGGCACACCTGCACAGGACATACCTTCCGTTTCTGTGCCAACACATCCTAGCCCATTGGTCCGTGACCTTCTTACGAGTGGGATCCCGCTCGGGCAGGTGAAGAGGCACATCCTGATACACCAGTTACTTCCCTGCACAGCTGGGGTGCTGTGTGCAAGGGGCACTTAGCGTCGGCTTCAGGGACAGGTCCCCGCCTACGTTGGCTCATCGTTGCCTTCTAGTTATAGTATGCTGCCGGCCTGCAGGAGGCTCTGGCCTCTGATCAAGGCTAACAAACCTTGGTGAGGTCGGACAGCATCACAGCCGTCGTACTGCGTCAATGGCGTACGTGCTCAGCACATGTTGCAACTCGTCCCGCGCCTTCTCACTCGGAGTAGCAGATGGTGAAACCTCTGCGAGCCACTCTCCTCCCCTGCACTCTGAACCAGATGGTGGATGTGCTCTCTCGTCTGAAGCCCCGACCTGAAGAGTGGCGACTCCCCGTGCCAGCTGATAAGGGAGCATTTGGACCAGGCACAGGGAGACCTGTCTGCCTCGCTGGACCCCTCCCACCGGCCGCTTTGGACCGGGGACCTCCTCCGCATGGATGCCAAAGCGCAGGGCTGACCACTGGGCAAGTGGAAGTACGCCTTCCCCCCATTAAGCCTCATTGTGGAACTGGCTCCCTGTCCAGGTGGCCCCGCACCTTGTGTTCTGTCACTCAAGGTTTCCCTCTCGGCAAACAGAGTGGGCGTCCACCTCAGCAGTGCTCCCCACTAAGTGGGACTCGCACGCTCTCGGCCCATGAGTTCTTCCCTAGATAGGTGAGACCATGGGATAATCCTCACATATTACCTCCTAAGTATGTGATGTGATGGGGTGTCTAAAAGTAAGGCCATCCACCTTCCACACCGTCGGTATGAGTCTCTCAACTTCCAGCAGGAAGCTCTGCTGACACATTACCAGTGCCACTGGAAGGTCCTGACTCAGGGAGAGTGAGTAAGGTAAGGAATGATCTCTTCTGTCCCCTTTTATACCCATTTCCGCTGGCGGAGACATGAATTGATTCATTCGCTAAATTAATTGGCCTTTTCAATAGGCTCAGAGACAAACGGGTTCTCAGGATCAACCTCATTCAGTCACAACGTCTAGTTCCCTCCTTCAGGGCATTGAGGTTACCATACGTAACCGGAGACGTTTCCTAGAACAGCCCAACTGTAACATGCTGGCTTTAGTTGTGCTGTAAATCAACGGAGCGGAGAGAGAGAAAGGTAGAGTTACATATAGAGGCAATAGTACAGCTGCTATGGTATGTGAGAACATGGGAGAGAGACACAGTGATGAAAGAATTTAATTTCCTTCACTGATCTGCTGCTTAAACTACAGAGAGAACGAGAGATCCTTCTGATCCTTCCTCACTCATATACACATAAACCATTCAGAACATAAGCTTCAGAGCTACCCACTCTCGTCTTAAAGTGAAAGCTTACCAGAAAAATCTAATTTTACCTCTTCAGCTATAATATTGCAAACTGACTTTTTTTGCAGAACACAACAGAAGCTTTTGGAGAATGTTGTTAATCCATTGAAAACCACAGAAACATTTCCCCCTAAAAGATTCTTTGTTATCCCAGAAGAGCAGGTGTTATGCCTAAAGCAACATCAATTTAAAGAGAGATGTCAGCACCATCAAATACAACCTGTGATAACACAAGAGAGCGGGCCAACACTGAACACAATGCAAAGAGCTAAAAGTTAATCTTGTATTGAAATAAGACAATGCACATTCACACAGTGCCATTGTGATGTTGTGTAGACAACCAGTGAAACAAGACAAAAGCAATGGTACTTGTCATGGGAAGTCAGTGATTAGAGAGTTTGACTCCTTGGATTGTGGGTTCAAGTTTTGGGCTGGCAATGTCATCACGTAGAAGCAAGACACCAAACCCCCAACCGCTCCCGAGGGCCGCCCACTGCTCCTGGTGTGTGTTTACCACTGTGTGTGTGTGTGTGTGTGTGTGTGTGTGTGTGTGTGTGTGTGTGTGTGTGTGTGTGGTGTGTGTGTGTGCGCGTGGGTGCGTGCGTGCGCGTGTGCGTGTTCAGTACTGTTTGTGTGTGTTCTTGTGTGTTCACTGTTGTGTGAATATTCACTGCTCCATGTGTGTGTGTGTGTGTGTGTGTGTGTGTGTGTGTGTGTGTGTGTGTGTGTGTGTGTGTGTGTGTGTGTTTACTGTTGTGTGTGTTTACTCCTCTGCGTGTTAGTTTACTGTTGTGTGTGTGTGTGTGTGTGTGTTCACTGCTGTGTGTGTGTTCACTACTGCGTGTGTGTTCACTGTTGTGTGTGTGTGTGTGTGTGTGTGTGTGTGTGTGTGTGTGTGTGTGTGTGTGTGTGTGTGTGTGTGTGTGTGTGTGTGTGTGTGTGTGCACAAATTCTGAGTATGGGTCACCATGTATGTCGCTTTACTTCACTAACTGACATGTGTTGGAGGTCAGGAGACAACAGTGATAAACAGATGACGAGTACAGACAACAAGGCTCACATCTCAGAGCATGTCATTAACAGACAGCCTCACTAGAATCCCATCACACTCATTTAAACTGAATACTTAATATGAATTTATCAATGATTATTCCCTAAACAACACGCTTTCCTCAATTCAATGTATTGATGACACAAGATCTGATCTAATGACCCATTCACAAGGGGATAAGGCAATATGTAGACATTTACAGAGTCAAACACAATCCATTATCACATTTTCTTTTTTGCATTTCCAACATAAACTTCTGAATTTCTTACCTTGTGTTTCCAATCTTTTTACCTGTAAACTAGCCCTTATAATATCTAAAGACATGAAGAAACGACAAGAAAAATACAATTTACAATGTAAAAAACTAAATATTTAAACATCACCAGTGCAAAAACTGATAGCAACTTTAATCATTCTTTTCTCCGTCCACTTACCTTTCTGAAGAATTATGGCAGTGACAGGTCATACATTAACCCTTCAATGTATGTTTTATTTAGAGATTAAAGATTTAAAAAAGTTTCAACTCCAGACAGACCAATCTGAGCATGACTCACTGTTTGTGGCCAGCCGGCTATTGTGTCCGCTGCTGTTTGTCCAATAAAAAAGGCAAACAATGAAAGCCCAAAGCTTGCAACCGTATTCAGGGTTTCACTTCACAAACACAGAGGAGAGTCATGGCCTAATGGTTAGAGAAACAGCCATCACACTGTGTAGGTCAATACTAAGAACCACTTCCTGTGAATTTAAGGCTTCAAAATCTTACTAACCTGGACCCTTCTACTTAAATGTATGTATGAAAGAATGAATGAATATGAAAAAGACATTTAAAGAAACAACAAAATCATAAAAGACATTTTTACAATGTTATTTCTTGATTATGCCATCTACATTAGGACCAAACATTGGTTTGAAGAAAAGATTGAGTAAAAGAATGAGGAGGAATTTCTAAAGGTCTAGTTATATTTGTTTGTTACACCGTTTAATATTTATTTCATTTAATTCAATGGCATTCATATGTTTTACGTGTCCATAAGCAACACAGTTTGTCTGATATCAAGAACACATTGTTGAATTAGATTTATATATTGTAATATATCAAAATACTGTATATAGTGTTGTTATTAATTTAATTACTTTTAAAATAATTGTAAATTATACAATTTTAATAAAGAATATTCCAATATATTATTTAACACGATACCACATATTGTATATTATATCTTTAGTAATATTTATTTTCAAATTATTTTAATATCAAGCCAATATTTAATTTTTTATAACCGGCAGGATACATTGTTAAATCACTTTAGACTGGGGCCTAGAGAGTTTAACTCCTAACCCTCGGGTTGTCGGTTCAAGTCTCAAGCCGGCAATTTCATGACTTATTTGCCCTTGATCAAGGCACCGGACCCCCAACTGCTCCCCGGGTGCCGCAGAATAAATGACTGCCAACTTCTGTGTTGTGATCACTACTGTGTGTGTGTGTGTGTGTGTGTGTGTGTGTGTGTGTGTGTGTGTGTGTGTGTGTGTGTGTGTGTGTGTGTGTGTGTGTGTGTGTGTGTGTGTGTGTGTGTATTACAGTACCTCTCCTCCCGGATGAATGGAGTCAGGAGGCGGCTCGAGTCCTCTTCATGGCTGCTCTGTTGACTGCTCTGTTGACTGCTCTGTTGACTGCTGTAAAAGATGTATAGCAACATGTGTCAATCAACCTGCCATGGCAACGCAATACACATGTCTGACAAATGTATGTCAAAACATTTTATGCAGAAATCTATAACTAATAAATGATTATACTCTATTTAAAAAAAATGTATGGGGTCTTAGTGAGTGAAGGTGTGAGTTATGGGCACTATGTCTGTGTTTATGCCACAAGAGGGCACAACTATACTGACTTTTAAAGCATAGAATCCCAGAAATAAATCAAATATTGAGGAAAGAATGTGTGGAGTGCAAACAGAAGGTGTCTGCTGAAAAACTGGAGATGCAGAACATTGCAGCATTGCTAAAAAATCATATGTTCATATTTCTTCTAAATCTTCTGAAATGTTAAAACTCTTCCAAAGGATGTCATTGTTTCTGTGGAGCACATAAACCAAAGTGCTAAAAAAGGAATGGAGAATTTTGGACAAATTTCACATCACATTTTTGGTAAACTTTCAGTTTGAGGACCAGAGTTAACTGTTGTCTGTTATATATATATAAAACATCATATAAAGAAAAGCTATAACTTTCTGTCATTGAGTGCAGTTACTGTATAGTAAAAAATGTCAATGTCTTTATTTAGATACTGGACATTATTTCCTGAACTTGATCCCTTGAGGTCAGATGCAAAGATATTTGAACTTTTACCCCCACAGTGTTACAGTGAACTGAACATAGTTGAATTGTTTTACTCAAATTTCTTCATAAACATAACATTTGAAATTGCAACAATCAGAATCACAATCAGAATTAGTTTATTGTCAGGAATGCTTACACAAACAAGGAATTTGATTTGGTCACAGAAGCTTGCAGTTCACGATCTAAAGTGACAAGTCAAGTAACAAGTAACAGGTAAAAAATGAAAATGTAAGTATAATACTTTTACACAGTAATATTCAAGAAACAGTGTTGACAGACTCTTGAAGCGGCTGCTATTTTAATCAATATTATGGAAAAGATATATCTATATATGTAACATATTTCTATCATCATAATACCAATATGCACATTATGTGAGATTGGGAGAATCCGTTCCATTCTGTTTTGTGTGTAACAGACTTAACAATCATTTCTTTGACAGATATATTGCAATGACAACCGTGTTTAAAAAGATCCCAAATCTAAGTGATTGCAAAACTATGTTTATGACAACATCCACTTTAGGAAAATGGTAACAGAATCGATCTGATTTTCAACAAAAGTCTGGAATTATTCATCTTTTAAGAAAAATCTTTCAACAGAGGGACCGAATGAATTTGAAGAATGATGAGGGGTGTTTGCTACTGTGCAGGAAACATCTGATGATGTTCTGTTTCTCTGTGAGCTGGTGTATTTTTATTCCACACGCTGGATATTCTCATTCCATCAGTTTCAGGGATTTATCGTCATGCTCAGGAGCGTGCAGGTATTTGCTTCTGGTGGCGATGGAGAGCAAAAACTCCTATCTGCAATTCAAACTATGAAAGCAAATCTCTCATTTATGCTCAGCATGACCCAAGTGAGCAAATCGGAGTTAAACATTCCCAGATCAGCTTTCTGTGTGTCTATGTGTGTGTGCCTGAGGCTCTGAAGTGTTCTCTGCATGTGAACTTCTGTGCTAACTAGAATAGAGAATAGAGTGTTTGTGTGGAATAAAACGGCCTAAATCATTCATGATGATGTGGTGTGTGCTGGAACCTCTGCTGAAATAATGCTTTGGGGATGTAAGGAATGTTCCGGAGTTAAGAATAGTAACATTTTAATTTTCTTGATGCTTTCAGTAATCCTCCTAGCAGGACTCTGAAGGACTCCAAGTGAAACAGACGAAGCCAGTCGAAGTTTGCTGTAACAGTAATAAAATAATCAAGTGTCCTGTTGAGTGGATGAGAGCGACAGTTAGATCATGATCTTCTCTTCATTAGATCTGTCATCACTGCTGAATCACTGTAGTCATAAGAAACATGAAACCGGGAATACAGGTTCTTGCTTTTTATCATTTTATAACCACAAAGATCTTTTTCAAAGCCTTACTAAAGGCTAATATTGTAAAAAATCATTATGTCTTATCACAAGTGTTCAAGAAATAAACCGTGCGTGATTCTAAACATGATTATTAATGCTACTAATAAGCATACAATTACAGCACGCAGTGAATATATGGACAGGTTTTAAATGTTTTTTTACAATACATACTCAATAATGTGAATTTGCAACATGTATGATATTATGCCACACAAAACATCTTTCACATGCCTATAAATAACATGAAATATATAATATAAACGTTATATAATATAATTCATATAAAATATTTCATATACATTTGCGGTCTGGAAATGTGAACCAGACGGTTACAGTATGATTTCTGTCTCCATGGCACCCTAGACTTCTGTGAGTGTTGGGTATTATAGTTCTTCATCGAGAATACAGTAATTAACTGGCATTATTTCACTTTCCATTGCTTTGTTACCTCTTGTTCTAAATGATTCTTTTTAAACCTCATTTGTAAGTCGCTTTGGATAAAACTGTCAGCTAAATGTCTAAATGTAAATGTAAATTAATCCTTTGGTCATTCAAAACTAATTTTTGACCGTCAAATTACACATTTTAAAAATGTTCCTGTGAAAAAGTTTTCATGACTTAAAATATCTTGAGTGTAACACCTCAGCCTTCGTATATATAGACAGATACATTAATATTCTAATGAACCGCTAATTCTCTAAATTCTCTAAATAGCATTCAATGGTTTCAGACACTACTAAAACTAAAAGTGAAACATCTACTCAAACCATCAAGTTTAAAAGCATACTTGGTAATTTCTTAAACTATATTTCAGTTTTACGAAGAAAATACCGAGCAATAATTTAAAATAAACAGGTAAAACCAAACTTCATGTCTATTTCCACAGCACAACTGTTACTGTCTCTTTGAAAGATTAATTGTATTATTTACACAAGGTTCATTCTTATTAAACTAGTTTGTCTAATCTGAGTGAATAACATATAATGCCCAGACCAATCAGCAAACTTGGAAGCAGAAGCACTCGTGTCCCCGCCATTCTACACCTAAATAAAAACCTATATCTGAAATATTTACACCACGGACAGAGTTCTCAGATAGAAACTACATGCTTGTAAGTCTTAAAATAGCAGCGGAAGCTCTTAAGCTCTTATCAGAGCTGGGAAAGGTCTGCAGCGGATGAGCAAAACCTTTAACCCTCACCGACTGTACTGAGACCTGCTAGACATCGCATACACATTCCGTGATAAGAGACCATATCATGAAATACCCACACAAAGATGAGGAAGGCCAGTCTGATATGAAGATAGGGTGTTATGTTGAATTAACCGCTGTGGTAACAGTTCTGGCTTTGAGATACAAAAAAGTGCTGCTGAAACCTCTGAAAGGATGATGTTAGGGATGCACCGATAAGTAAATTTGGACACTTTTCACAATTTGATATTATTTGATAACCAATCTATTGGATACAGGATATAAATCAGGAATGAGATCAGCCAAGGACAAACAAGATGGTCAAATATTGGTTTTAATTCCCTAGAGCAATAAAAACAACTGAAAACCAAAAACAACTGAGGTTGTCTTGATTCCTACATGAGAAGGTTAAAATTGCTTTATTGCCTTTTTGTTCAAGTCTCTTTTCTGTTTGCAAGGAAGTTTGACTGGATCTCTAAGCATCAACCAGTTCACAGACGCAAGTTTACAGCTTCTTCTTTCAATAAATCATATTTATGTGTTATGTCCTATATAAAATGTCTGGAATGCGTATTTAACAAGCACAATCCAGGCACAAAAGCACACATTAATGCTGATACAAACATGAAGAATAGCAATACATACACACAATACACACGTCATAAAGACGAAACTCCAACTTGCAAATACAGAACTGTTTTTTTAAAGAACGCATGTCTCAGGAGCTTCGTATTCTCAAATCATCTCATCGCTACTTAATTCCTTTACCTGCGCCTTAAGAGGTTCCTTATAGGTTATATGTGTTTTTTGAAACTTAGTTAGGCCAAACAGTGGATTAATGTAGATGGATAACACAGAAAACTTAGAGCTGTGAGGATTTTACAGAGTCAAAAAAAATAAAAAAATTTTTTTATTTCTTTATATGATTGTTTCATTAAGACCTATTGAATGGCATTTCAGATATTTTTAAACGTTTTCTTATTTAGAACATACTTTTCTCCATATTTGACCTACAACATAGTCAACAATAGAGTGTACAAACGATCATTGAGGCAGTGATACCACCCTTATGGACAGAACCAGCTAATGGCGCAATCAAGAAGGTTTTCCTTTAGCAACATCCTAAGATATAGTTCAGAGAACAAACATAGGAAAGATTCACCTATAGTTGAGATGTAACCTGTCTAAGAGACAAAGTTATCAGAGAACGCAGTCCACATTATTTTCAACAGTGCAAAAAGTCTTTATCATGTACAATTTAAATGAATATACTGCACCGCCCTCATGTACATTTAAATTGGTTGCCATTGACTCTAAAGTTCTTCCACGATTCACATTGTCAATTTTGCTTTTACTAGAAATAAGAAAAGTTTATATTTAAACGTTATGTGTTTTAATGTTCATATATAATAGGAAGGCTTTGGCCTATTCTGGCAAATGACTGATATCCTCAAATAATCTATCAAATATATTACCAGTGACCCTTGACTGTAACTGAATGTTCTCTATGATGTTAAAAAGTTCATCCGTATATGTAAATGTGTTCTATTCTTAAAGATGATGTGTGTAACAGCTGTATGGTCTAAAGGTCAGTAAGCACAATGCTGACTATTGTGTTTCTCTGTTTTGTCATACAAGCATAATCGGGTTAATATGAAACTCCCATGGTTTGTCTGTTGGTCTATCTTGATTTGGACTTTTGCTTGTATAAGTCAACAAATATGTGACAAAAGTATGAAGCATAAATAAATGACACTGTCTTGTTTTCCTGTTTCAAAGAATCCATTTGAGGCCTTCAATCCCCTACAACACAATAACTGTACAGATTCACATAAACTTCTACAATAAAGCCATTACTAACATATTTCCTACACACACCTTCTCTCTTCCTCTTTTTCTTTATCTTCTTTTCTTTATAAGTTAAGAAAACCTGATGCGACGCCATCTTCATCACACATTTAAAACTATCAACACAAACTTCATAAACCAACACATTTTCCTGTTTTAAATGAGCCACTGAATTACATTTCAACCACTTAAATACATTAAGGGCTCTCCTTTAAAAATAAACATGTAAAAAAATGATTTACAGTATTAGTTTCCTGCTCTGTATTTCTATTTCTTTCATAGAAATCTGCTGATGATGAGTATTTCAGTTTTGCTCACACAGAGGATTTTAGGTGAAATGATGAAAATCAAGCATGTCAAAACTGTTTATAATATTCCAGCAGTTTCTATATCAGATTTCCTTTCTTTGCAATATTCTGCCACAAATTATTCTCACAGTGACAGAGGCGGCAAACAGTTTCTCTTTCCCCACCGTCGCATTTACATTTATTCATTTGACAGAAGTTTTTATCCAGTCGACTTAAATATTGTGCAGTGGACATCTATCAATCAGGGGTAAGATGTCTTCAAGAACACTTCAGTTATTGTCTGCTGACACTGAGATTCAAACCAATAACCTTCTGATCACAAGTCTAACTCTCTAACCACCAGAACACAACTGACCATAAGAGATGAATCACTAGCTGAGTAATCACTGTCAATCAAAGAATGTGTCGAAAAACGCAAACAACATGCAATTGTGTAATATTTATTTATCAAAATGTTCATAATATTACTTTCTGTGTAGTTTACCGTATCACAATACCATAAATGTTCTTTTATCACAGACAGTGTTCACAATGACCTATTAGCATTATAACTGAATGATTTAAAAATAAAAATAAAAGTTTAAATTCAATGTATTATTTATTATTTATGTTGTTGTTTCTGTTTTTGTGGACAATCACACTTATAAATGTGGAGAAATGGGAAGTTTATATCCATAACAGTAAGGGCACAATATACTGCAACATTTAAAGGAATTTTAATTTATCTGCATCGTTCACAACATAAATGACATGCTAAAATATCCGTAAGGAAAAAAGCACTAGTAATTTATTTAAAATTATAAAATTATTAATTTAAAAGTATTTAAATAATTTTATCACTGAATCGGCCACCAATGGTCAACAAATTAAACCCCTGAAACTAATCTATGACAGTGAAAAAACAAAATATTTTAACCTTTTTTGCTGTGTAAAATATTTGCTCTTTAAAGTAGCTTGAATGTAACTTTACGTACAGTATATTCTCATAGCTTTCCTGTAACTCAGTGGTTGGAGCACGGTGAAGTTGCAAAAACATAATGCAACTAACAACACAATACTAGCAAAATGTAAAATATGAATGCATATTGTGATATATGAATATGCAAATTAATTCCAGCTACGATTACAAATTACAATTATTCATTGTCTGACGCTTATGTCAGTTTTACAGAGAAATACCTCAGCAATAGTTTACAATGATACATTTCCAAATGGTTTGAAAATGCATAACACCACATAAACACATAGACAACATAAAACTTGATTTTCACAAATATCACTAGTTATTTTTATAATATCACAGTGTCCATTCAAAAAAGTATATTGCGAGGCGAGTACTTTAGTGTTTGAGGTTTCTGACAAGGACATAAAGTATTTGTTGAGCTTTGTTTTATCAATCAGCTTAAAAAACTTAATATCTAGCATTGAGTCTAGCATAATTTTACTAACATTATCAACCTGAACATTGCTGTACAATTCTATCTCCAAATATATCTTGTAGTATTTTTTTGAGATTTTTCTGTTTAAAATGTATTGTAAAACACTCAAATTGTTAGCAAACCCCTATTATATATCATGGTTTTGTATCTTTAATTTCATTATCAGCCCACTATACATTTGCATCAGCACATCCACCAACCTGCTCTCACTGGCGGGCTCCTTCCTCTCTCGCACCTTCAGCCACTTTCGGAGCAGAAAGCGTTTACGGCGGGGAGAGGCGCTCGGGGTGGAGCTGTTGGACCAGGCCGCATCCTCGTCGCTGGACGGCGTGATCTCAATGGAGGGAAGCTGAAGGTATTCTTTGGATGCCGAGCGTGAGCTGGGGTGCCGCAGTAGCCCGTTCTCAAGCCTCTCTCGCTCACTGGGCAGCTTTTTCATTCGTCTCATCTTTAAACGTCGGCGTCGCAGGGTAGGGGTGGAGGAGCTGGACCAGACAAGACCGTCATGTCCACCTCCGCTTCCGCCCTCCTCATCCTCCTCTCCATGGCTGGGCTCATCCCGAGGGACGTGCACCTGGAAAGACGGCGGTCGAAGGGTGTCTGTCATGCTCAGAGCTCACCACCCCTGCCGCTGTGATCACCGCTTAACCGAGCTTCAATTCAGTTCAGGAACGAGGTGCCAGGGAAGGTGAGAGGCTACTTGCAAGTTGTCTAGGTCAAACAGTCAAGAGGATCACTAGCATCTCCAAGGGTGTGAAACGGTCTTAAAAGTGTGAAAAAAAGGGCAGAAACAAACCCAATGCCGTCTTGCTTGATGAGCGATAATGCACAGCTCTCTCTGATAAAGAACACCTGCCAATATCCAAATGAGAGAACTGAGGAATAAATTGGTGGAGGTGGAATAAAAGGATGCAATTGTGTTAGGAAGGGTAGAGGAGGCCTACCACCGACACTTAGACAGTGGATTGGACGTATTGGATAACAAAGGATGGCACTGTTCTCCTCCCAGCCAATGAAACATGCATAAGGGACGGCTGTCGATGAAACCCTACTCCACTCTTCAGTTCAGAACTGAACACAAAAAAGGTGAATTTTCCTCAGACTTAAGATGATGGCTGGTAATATCTGGAATTATGGGTTGTGAATTCTTTGATCAGATTGCCGAAGGTGCTGTTCCCACAATGCTTTGCATCTCAGTCTTCATGTCCATAGAGCTGCAGCAGCCGAGAGGTTAAAGTAAGGTGATAGGATACCTGGTAACTAGGACACAGGTGAATGAAATTGTAAATTGCTTTAACACAAAGGCATTGTTAAAAATGCATTGAGGCCCACACACACACACAAGAAGGCAATTGAACACAAGCCACAGGAAGGCATATCATTTAGACGAATGATCTGCATCACAAAAACAAATGGCAAAGATGCACACATACATATTTATCTGATGAATGTACACATGCATGCGCTCCATTGTAAAACTACACTTTCTCAACAGGAGTCTCAGTTAAGGGTGGGCGATACAACTATATTTATGATTAAAATCACTCCACAATACACTTTCCAGAGAAATCGTTGTATCGTATTTGTTGCAAATATTGCATATTCTATTGATTGTGTCTACATCCGCGCTCTAGATGGTGTCAGGTTAAGAAGCCGGTTTATATTGCTCGTAGATTCAGTGAGAATAAGCGATGTGGTCATCAAGGAAAACTGCTCAATTCATCACTATTGGGCAGAGCGTTTGGACACTCAAAGCATCTCTCTCTCTCTCTCTCTCTCTCTCTCTCTCTCTCTCTCTCTCTCTCTCTCTCTCTCTCTCTCTCTCTCTCTCTCTCTCTCTCTGGTCTCTCTCTCTCTGGTCTCTCTCTCTCTGGTCTCTCTCTCTGGTCTCTCTCTCTCTGGTCTCTCTCTGATCTCTCTCTGGTCTCTCTCTGGTCTCTCTCTCTCTCTGGTCTCTCTCTGGTCTCTCTCTGGTCTCTCTCTGGTCTCTCTCTCTCTCTCTCTCTCTCTCTCTCTCTCTCTCTCTCTGGTCTCTCTCTCTCTCTCTCTCCTGTAGCAGCTCGCATTGAATTTAAATGTCTTCTCATCGCCTACAAGACCACCACCGGTTTAGCACCCACTTACCTTAACTCACTAATGCAAAGATATAGACCCTCAAGATCTCTGCGCTCCACAAATGAGCTGAGACTTGTGGTACCAGCTGAAAAGGGTAAGAAATCTCTCTCTCTCTCTCTCTCTCTCTCTCTCTCTGGTCTCTCTCTCTATCTCTCTCTCTCTCTCTCTCTCTCTCTCTCTCTCTCTCTCTGGAACGTTCTCTGCTTCAGTTCCTCGATGGTGGAACGATCTGCCTCTGGCTTCACGCTTGTCAGACTCGGTCTCTATCTTCGAAAAACACCTAAAAACTCATCTTTTCCGGCTACATCTAACTCACTAACTCACTTCTTTTCTAACTACTCACTCTACCCAAAAAAACTTCTCTCTCTGTGTAACTCGGTAACATTGTTGTAGCACTTGTTCACCTATTGTTGTATCGGCTATTTACCGCTTCATTGTCTCCTCGACTATTGTAAGTCGCTTTGGATAAAAGCGTCTGCTAAATGACTAAATGTAAATGTAATGTAAATGTAAGTAATATGTTAGACCTGTTACAGACCTGTTTGGACATATGAACACACGTTATCTTTTAAAACATGTAACTCAGGCGGTGATTGTGTTATTTATGAGTATTAATGAGTAATATCAGATTTGTTAAACTAATGTTTATTTTGGGATTACAACGAAGTCCATCATTTTAATACAAGTCTTATTAAATGTTCTTAATGCACAGAATTGCACTTGCAATACATTTTAACTTAATTAAACTATTATTAAAAGATATGGTATAGACTGAATTTTTATAAAATGACAGTTTATTGGTTTATAGTTTGCCTGGATTGTCAATTTGGAATTTGTTAACTATTCCTTAAACCAACATGAAAAAGAATCTGTGATTTTTCCAGAAACAAATTGTGACATAAATGTAGCAGTCTAGTTTCCCTGATCTCAGTGTAAAACAGCATTAGCACTTGTTGTGTGTCCCTTAACTTCCAGTAAACCTTCACAAAAGATCAACAACTGCAGTGGAAGCTTTCTTGAAATAAACCCCTCTGTAAACATCACATGTGTGCAAGTCTACATCATCTCATTACATGATAAGTTGAGCTGTGAAAATGTTAAATCATGTATAAAATCAACAGAATTCAATGCTATTTTGTGTCATGCTGTAAATTCCGTTTTAATGCCTGGATTCCACAATTACATCAGCTTTCCTCGCATCATGCAATCATACAACCATACACTAAGATTTGAAGTATCCCACAGTGGCTCTGCTAGAAATCTTTTAGTGGTTTACCAAACACACCAGCGATGTGTAAATGTGTAACAGCGCTGTGTAACTGATAGAAAATGAGAAAGAGTTTACGATCAGGAGGCAGTGCAAACAAAGCTCTGACAAAAGCAAATAGTCCAATGAGAATCATATGAAGAGCCCTCTGACCTGGCACACAGAAACACAAATAAAATCTAGTTGACCTCCGATATTTCTGCTTTTCAGGCTTACGCATTATTGATGGCTGTCCAAATGATGATCAATCTACAATGTGTCAATTCACTCGATCAATATCCTCAATTAACTACTCTGTGCAAATCTTAAGGGTATTTCTGTTGTCTAATGATAAGGTTCTACACGTCATAGCTCAGAAACAGCAAGACGCAGTTTTGATGAGCATCAACATACAGGTACAGATGTCAAGTTAACAGGTAGTGACAGGATTGGGTTACTGTGAAATGAAAGGTTGTGTCATGGTGTCAAGACAGAAATGAGATATTGCGGCTACAGTCATTAACTCAATGCATAATACAATGAACTGTGCACTTCTTATTCTTACATTGTGTGTGAATCTGAGTTCAAGCACTGCTGGGGTATAATTGTGATCTATTTTTAACGACACTGTAAATCACGAACAGAGCTCATGACTGCTTTCAACAAAGTAATGCACAGTCTCTGAATGAATGACTTAGGTTGGGGTTATACAGTGGTTTCACGTACAACTGTAAAACAGACTGGATGTAAAAGCACCAAAGATAAAAGTTATTACCACCATATAGCGAAAGACCATAACGAGTGACAAAGAACTGTATATTCAGAATTGACTAATCTCTGTTATTCCTGAAAGATGTGATATAAAAAATAATATTCTATTGCTTTGTTCATCTTACAAATGACAGACTGTTTTCCTCATACTCCTGTTTCTGTGATTTGCTTTTAATAAAAAGTTCATTAGTTTGGTTTCATCCTGTAGGAATGAAAAAACCTGTTAACAGCAGATGTCACTGCAATTATGAGATTCTCAATTCATACCTTGGTTCTGCAACGTGACCTAATATAATATCGAATTAAATCGGTACAATTTTGTCAGGAAAGACATCAACCTGGGTGATGAAGAGCTTTCATTTTGTACTCTAATGGCTTGTCCGCAGATGTTTAACACCTCATGACTAAACAAAGTGCACCAATGACAGAAACACCAATGCTGTGACTTCTACATACTTTATAGTTGGCATAAATCATTATGAGTCATGATTAGTATGTTTGAAACCTCAGTATGCACAAGAATATTATAGACCACTTCAAATGATGTTAACAATGCTGGTCCAGATGGCACAACACAACAAACTCTATATTTACAACCAATTTAGACTTTTTTATATTTTCAAGATTTACTAATGTATGTAAGATTTAAATTTAAACTTATAGCAATTGAAATTTATATTTTTGTCTTTTGGGTCAGCGTTTGAATCTTGCAAAGTGGTCTGATGTGTTGTAAATAATTGCTAAATAAAGCGCAGTTTTAAGTCATGAAAGCACTTTAATCAGCATTTCTTTCTCTGACTTAACACATTTTAGTGTCTTACATTACACGAGTAAAAAGTAGACATAAAAAATACAGATGAAAGTTAAGAGATCTGAAGTACCTTCAGTCCTCAGACAGCAGGTTCTCAGTTCATCTGAACACTACAGGCTGGAAGTCAGAATGAAACAGGATGTCTTTGACTATGAGGCTCAGTTTGACAGAACCTTCCTTACATCACTTTAACAACAGAATGATTTGTCAAAGAGACGGCACTCTTCACACGCCACTGAGCTGCTATGAGTCCAATGTCCTTGACACTATGGGTTGTGTGTCATAGAGCCTTGCAGAAACACTTGTCCTCACTACATATGGCAGAAGCACTCATGCGTCCTTAATGTATGCTACAAATATATCAAATATTTTCTAAATAAGAATATTACATAAAAATGATATATTTTTTCACCTGTATACACAAAGGGTCTTAGAGAAACTTAATTTCAAAACTCCATTTGTATGCTCTTTACATGTAGCAGTTTGGAATACAAAGCTGACTTTGCCTGATAGAATTGACAATGTTTAACAGTATTCAGGTATGCAAAGATCTGGTGTATAACAGTTAAACATAGTTATGGCATATAAATGTCTTGTAAGCAAAACTGATGACTGATTAAATTCTTTATTTTGCTTTACCTTTAGATCCTGCCAGTTAATTACAGTAAAAAGATACAAGCTTACAAGAAGTCAACAGTTCACATGAATCTTAATGAATCATTTACAGTGAACAGGAAGAAGAGGTCATACTTGGTTGGCATATATCAAGAGTATTGTTCATCTGTGTATGAATATTATGATCCGAACTTAATGTGAAAGCACATCTCTCTTTAGTTTCTTAATAAATGTTTATGGCTTCATTTCTTACCAGAGGGCATTAAGTTGATTATCATTCATCACACTGTAATAAAGCAGCACAGGTGGAGGACAATTACACGAGTTTTTAATATCACAGCTAACTGTCCATGATTTACTCAAACTCTATAGTCAGATTCTTTCTTCCACTCAAAGGAACAACAAAAAAAGTAATTTTATATATTGGGTTACGGAAAACCACATGTAAGCCTAATATCACAATGGCTGACACGGAAATTACAGTCTTAAAGATCTAGTTAGATGCTTTTGTTTCATAATATGTGTCATATTAAATTTGAAGTCTGCGCATGCTCAATATGTTACAACAGCATTCAAATAGAGTTTATTCTAGTATTAAACTGACTAATATACAATGTATGTTTCTGATAGAAGTGATTTGTCTGTGAATTGAACCATGATATTTCACTACAGACGGTTGACAAAAAATGTTTCCCTTATACTTCAGTAATGATCGGATTAATCACATGTTCAACCATACACCAACATCTGCTTAAGTACTTGAGCCCTAATAATGTATTAATTTAAAAACGCAGATGTGTTTTGTTTCATAACCAGCATGTGTGTGTTTGTGGAGACTCACTGTTGAATTTCTAGAGAACAATTTTCTCTGATTACTAAAGGACCCTGTGATGAAAGACTGAGAAGGAAATGACATTCTGATTCATGTATCGGCCAGAGAGCCGTATCTCTAATCTTAGTTAGCTCTCCACACAAGGTCCAGGGTTCTCCATCTCTTGAGCAGTGTTTAAGCTCTGAGAATTTCAAATTAAACACAATGAGTATCACTCATCCTGATTACTTGAGTAGGCTTCAATTAAAAAGCAATTTGTGGACAATAAAAATCTGAACGACATTATACTCAAAACTTTTAGCTGACAACATAAAACAAAACATGTGGTTTAAAGTATTAATCAAATCCTATTAACATCAATCTTTAAGCAACATCTTTTGGTTTAGCGGGAGTCCTTCCTTTTTCTAAGAATAACATTTTTGGGGTAAATCTGGGGAAATGTGTTCTAGAGTAAGACAAATACATGTAAGACAACCTGCGGCATATGCAGATAGTAAAAAACTAGTTTTAACATTGTAGAAATATAACCGTTCATTATATAAGGTCTTTATACCCATTTAAAGACATGTTATGTATATTATATAAATTTCCGTTAATAAATCCTGCAAAATGACACATTAGTCCTTTAAATAAAGATCATTATACTCAGACAGAATTAGTTTTACATTTCTGCACTTACACAAAAAAATTGCGGGGCAAAGATCATGCAAACTCAAATATGAACTGTGTAACAAATCCCTATTTTTAATAGCTAAATCCGTCTGCCATTATTACATTTCTGTTCATTCTCTGACATGCTGAGCATGAGTACATGCTTTCAATAAAGTTTCCACCGGATACAAATATTCAATCCCACAACCGCTCCATGCAAGTTTCATTGATGTTTTTCTGTAAGCTTATGTAACCTCGTGTATGTGTGGACATTTAAACGAGGTGTGCTGGAAAACATCTCAGCGGGACACAGACGCCGTGATGTGCTGATAGGAAACTATGCTCCAATATTTCATTTGCTCCTCTATTTATGTCACCATTGTGTCTGAGCGTCTCACCACCAGCAGGCGGGCAGACTAAACATGAAATTCACTCTTACTGTAGACCCAGACATAACACACACAACAATGCTTTGCCATACAACATAAAACCACTACACAATCTTTAAAATGTTCTACAGATCATGAATAAAAGAGCAGTCATATTTACTTATAGCAGTTTCTATTATATATCTGTATCTTTTGAAATCTTTATTCTTTAAGTAATAGTTCACAAAATATGAAATAAATCTATATGACTGTCTTTCTTCTACAGAACACGGAGAAGATATATTGAAAACAGTTGATAATCACACAGAATTTGCACCCATTCAACTTTCTAATTTTTTCATGTCTTTACAATCTCTTACATTGTCATTTACATTATTAAGTACATAGTTTTTTCTTGCTTTTTTAAGTTAAAAGACTTTAGGGTTGTCTTATTTTTTTGGGGGCTGTAAACAAAATGTATGATATATAATGTATAACACGCTGTGCAGTCACATGCTCAGTTACTTATAAACTAACAGAGGCCGAGCTCTCTCATAATGAATACAACACTTTCTTTACGACATAAACTCTGAAGTGTTTATGTTAAGTTCTGAATGACCTTCTGTATCACAGTAAAGAAATCTGATCTGATTTTACTTTCTTTAAGACTACATTCAAACAACTGAATGGTTTACAGAATATTCTGGACTTTAACGGAGGAGGCCCTTTGAGAAATATGAAGGAATTTATTACCTGCCAGTTATTACTGAAACCTGTGTCCTGATAGTCTGGGTTTAATAACTCTTTCCACGATGACACAACGAAGCCATTCCAATACCTTCAGATTGCTGTTGTGTTATGATTGACATATCATTTTAAATCCTGCCTTTGGTCTAAACATTACCCCCTATGGTAATCTGTAGGTGATATAAAAAACTAATTATTTTGAAATTGAAAAGAGAGAGAGAGATTTTAATTCAGGACATGTTTTTTCTGTTTCTTGACAGACAGTATCTAACATATAAAAATAATTTAAACAGTCAACATTCAGAAGAAATCTGATGAATCGTCACAGTTTTATATGTTCGCATTATTTGTGTTATCAGATGTTTTATTTTATATATTATGATTTATGTAATACTTAGCATTGATTTTATTATTAAAGAACTTTGATAACAGATCTCTATAAAACATTATTAATCACAGGAAGTCTTTAAAACCAACAATAAAGAAATGTAACCTAATCGTTTATAAATTACAAATAATAATAATAATAATAATAATTATAATAATAATAATAATAATAATAATAATAATAATAATAATAATAATAATAATAATAAAGAAAATGTAAATGTTTAAAAGTGTTTAATAAAACACTGACCTGTGCTGTCTTCTCCTGACTGACATCTTGTGTGAAAAAACAAACATCAACATCCCAAATAATAATGAGATTATTTACTCTAAACTGACAACACAAGAAAGTTAAACCTCAGTCTCAGTCTGAGAGGAGGAGTCACAGTTAATCTGTCACTGAGAGGAGGAGTCACAGTTAATCTGTCACTGAGAGGAGGAGTCACAGTTAATCTGTCACTGAGAGGAGGAGTCACAGTTAATCTCTGTCACTGAGAGGAGGAGTCACAGTTAATCTCTGACACTGAGAGGAGGAGTCACAGTTAATCTCTGACACTGAGAGGAGGAGTCACAGTTAATCTCTGTCACTGAGAGGAGGAGTCACAGTTAATCTGTCACTGAGAGGAGGAGTCACAGTTAATCTCTGTCACTGAGAGGAGGAGTCACAGTTAATCTCTGTCACTGAGAGGAGGAGTCACAGTTAATCTCTGTCACTGAGAGGAGGAGTCACAGTTAATCTCTGTCACTGAGAGGAGGAGTCACAGTTAATCTCTGTCACTGAGAGGAGGAGTCACAGTTAATCTCTGTCACTGAGAGGAGGAGTCACAGTTAATCTCTGACACTGAGAGGAGGAGTCACAGTTAATCTCTGTCACTGAGAGGAGGAGTCACAGTTAATCTCTGTCACTGAGAGGAGGAGTCACAGTTAATCTCTGTCACTGAGAGGAGGAGTCACAGTTAATCTCTGTCACTGAGAGGAGGAGTCACAGTTAATCTCTGTCACTGAGAGGAGGAGTCACAGTTAATCTCTGTCACTGAGAGGAGGAGTCACAGTTAATCTCTGTCACTGAGAGGAGGAGTCACAGTTAATCTCTGTCACTGAGAGGAGGAGTCACAGTTAATCTCTGTCACTGAGAGGAGGAGTCACAGTTAATCTCTGTCACTGAGAGGAGGAGTCACAGTTAATCCCTGTCACTGAGAGGAGGAGTCACAGTTAATCTCTGTCACTGAGAGGAGGAGTCACAGTTAATCTCTGTCACTGAGAGGAGGAGTCACAGTTAATCTCTGTCACTGAGAGGAGGAGTCACAGTTAATCTCTGACACTGAGAGGAGGAGTCACAGTTAATCTCTGTCACTGAGAGGAGGAGTCACAGTTAATCTCTGTCACTGAGAGGAGGAGTCACAGTTAATCTCTGTCACTGAGAGGAGGAGTCACAGTTAATCTCTGTCACTGAGAGGAGGAGTCACAGTTAATCTCTGTCACTGAGAGGAGGAGTCACAGTTAATCTCTGTCACTGAGAGGAGGAGTCACAGTTAATCTCTGACACTGAGAGGAGGAGTCACAGTTAATCTCTGACACTGAGAGGAGGAGTCACAGTTAATCTCTGTCACTGAGAGGAGGAGTCACAGTCAATCTCTGACACTGAGAGGAGGAGTCACAGTCAATCTCTGTCACTGAGAGGAGGAGTCACAGTCAATCTCTGTCACTGAGAGGAGGAGTCACAGTTAATCTCTGTCACTGAGAGGAGGAGTCACAGTTAATCTCTGTCACTGAGAGGAGGAGTCACAGTTAATCTGTCACTGAGAGGAGGAGTCACAGTTAATCTCTGTCACTGAGAGGAGGAGTCACAGTTAATCTCTGTCACTGAGAGGAGGAGTCACAGTTAATCTCTGTCACTGAGAGGAGGAGTCACAGTTAATCTCTGACACTGAGAGGAGGAGTCACAGTCAATCTCTGACACTGAGAGGAGGAGTCACAGTCAATCTCTGTCACTGAGAGGAGGAGTCACAGTCAATCTCTGTCACTGAGAGGAGGAGTCACAGTTAATCTCTGTCACTGAGAGGAGGAGTCACAGTTAATCTCTGTCACTGAGAGGAGGAGTCACAGTTAATCTCTGTCACTGAGAGGAGGAGTCACAGTTAATCTCTGTCACTGAGAGGAGGAGTCACAGTTAATCTCTGACACTGAGAGGAGGAGTCACAGTCAATCTCTGACACTGAGAGGAGGAGTCACAGTCAATCTCTGTCACTGAGAGGAGGAGTCACAGTCAATCTCTGTCACTGAGAGGAGGAGTCACAGTTAATCTCTGTCACTGAGAGGAGGAGTCACAGTTAATCTGTCACTGAGAGGAGAAGTCACAGTTAATCTCTGTCACTGAGAGGAGGAGTCACAGTTAATCTCTGTCACTGAGAGGAGGAGTCACAGTTAATCTCTGTCACTGAGAGGAGGAGTCACAGTTAATCTCTGTCACTGAGAGGAGGAGTCACAGTTAATCTCTGTCACTGAGAGGAGGAGTCACAGTCAATCTCTGACACTGAGAGGAGGAGTCACAGTCAATCTCTGTCACTGAGAGGAGGAGTCACAGTCAATCTCTGTCACTGAGAGGAGGAGTCACAGTTAATCTCTGTCACTGAGAGGAGGAGTCACAGTTAATCTGTCACTGAGAGGAGAAGTCACAGTTAATCTGTCACTGAGAGGAGGAGTCACAGTTAATCTCTGTCACTGAGAGGAGGAGTCACAGTTAATCTCTGTCACTGAGAGGAGGAGTCACAGTTAATCTCTGTCACTGAGAGGAGGAGTCACAGTTAATCTCTGACACTGAGAGGAGGAGTCACAGTTAATCTCTGTCACTGAGAGGAGGAGTCACAGTCAATCTCTGTCACTGAGAGGAGGAGTCACAGTTAATCTCTGTCACTGAGAGGAGGAGTCACAGTTAATCTCTGTCACTGAGAGGAGGAGTCACAGTTAATCTCTGTCACTGAGAGGAGGAGTCACAGTTAATCTCTGTCACTGAGAGGAGGAGTCACAGTTAATCTCTGACACTGAGAGGAGGAGTCACAGTTAATCTCTGACACTGAGAGGAGGAGTCACAGTTAATCTCTGTCACTGAGAGGAGGAGTCACAGTTAATCTCTGACACTGAGAGGAGGAGTCACAGTTAATCTCTGTCACTGAGAGGAGGAGTCACAGTTAATCTCTGACACTGAGAGGAGGAGTCACAGTTAATCTCTGTCACTGAGAGGAGGAGTCACAGTTAATCTCTGTCACTGAGAGGAGGAGTCACAGTTAATCTCTGTCACTGAGAGGAGGAGTCACAGTTAATCTCTGTCACTGAGAGGAGGAGTCACAGTTAATCTCTGTCACTGAGAGGAGGAGTCACAGTTAATCTCTGTCACTGAGAGGAGGAGTCACAGTTAATCTCTGTCACTGAGAGGAGGAGTCACAGTTAATCTCTGTCACTGAGAGGAGGAGTCACAGTTAATCTCTGTCACTGAGAGGAGGAGTCACAGTTAATCTCTGTCACTGAGAGGAGGAGTCACAGTTAATCTCTGTCACTGAGAGGAGGAGTCACAGTTAATCTCTGTCACTGAGAGGAGGAGTCACAGTTAATCTCTGTCACTGAGAGGAGGAGTCACAGTTAATCTCTGTCACTGAGAGGAGGAGTCACAGTTAATCTCTGACACTGAGAGGAGGAGTCACAGTTAATCTCTGTCACTGAGAGGAGGAGTCACAGTTAATCTCTGTCACTGAGAGGAGGAGTCACAGTTAATCTCTGTCACTGAGAGGAGGATTTATGTTAGTAAATAGGGTTCAAGAATTGTTTAGTTTTAAGTATTTTACCAAATATCCTTCTATTTTTTCATCAGAACAGACACATGTTTACAGATTTAAAATTTTTTAATTCATATCAAACCTTTTTTTTTCAGAATTTATTTTTGATTGAAAAATCCCTTTTAAGTTAGAATGCGTTCATTTGTATTCTCTTAACACATGTTTCATCTTCAGTTGACTTCAGTTCACCTTGTGCAGATGTATCGATTGCATTGACCAGTGAGATTCTATTTAAAGCGACCCTGAAACACACAACCTGCCCTGAATATGTCAGCCATTCAACAGAACAGTTTTAGAGCACGACTGTTTTATTTTAGTGTTCTTCTTTTTACTGAAGGTTACTGTCAAATAAATCAGATTAAGGCACAGCGGGCAGACCAATAAAATTAACTTTAAGTGAGATATTTAAAGTGTTTTATCAAAGAGCATAAGCAGAGAAATGCATATAACAAGATGCAAGACTGCAATTACAATAAATAGAAAGTGAAACGAGCCAATCATCAATCAATATTGACACTTGTGCATCTAGTACATGAAGTGAACTGTAAAAAGTTTTTTTAGTTTTTTTTTTTTTATAAATTTTGCCCTTTCCCCGTTCAAAATACGATTGTGGACTTGCTAAAAGCTGCTCAGAAATGTTGAAAACATGGCCTGCCGTATAGCATGACTTCTGTAAACTGGCACAACTTTGCATAACTTACCCTAAAACAGTTTCTGCTTTTCACACAATAGTTCTGGATCCTAGACCAACAGGAAAGCAAATGAAACTTAAAGGTCACAATCCTGTTAACATGCTTGGATGTCATGAGTGCTTTGAGGACAAAGACTAAGACTCGGATTTCTTTTGATATATTGATGTCAATTATAGCAAACATCTGCTTCTCCAAACAAAAAATAGAAGTTGGTATTAGAAATGTAAATTGCTAGATCCATGAATGAAAATCAAACGGTTGAATGAGTACACAAGAGAAGATAATTAAATCAAGCATTAATTATAAACAGATCAATGAGTCATCAAAACAGATAAAGAATGATCATCATAAATCAAGACATACATGTAGATACTTCTATTAATAGACTGTCAAGATTGTAATAGCAACATTAATTCCAAATGGAATTTCATCAATGCTAAATCAAACACTCCATAGACGGTTTCATCAGACAAGTTCACTTGTCTATTCATAAATCAGATACGAGAAAAATCAAGTGAGCCTAGATACACTAAGCCGTTAAATAAAAACTAGATTTTTGTTCAGAAATGCAGTTTAGATAAGTATGTGTGGCCTATTTATATTTCAGTCTCACATATTGGAAAACTTGTTGTCTAACTAGACAGAACTGTATTCAACTGTATAAGAAAACCTTTCAGAACTGAGTGTCCATACAGACAGAATAGATGGCAGCTTCCAGGTGTTATACTGTCAGGATTGTCTGGCTTCAAGATGAAAGTCATGAAAGTCTTCTGCTGATGGTTTTTATTCACACAAGACTAAATCCTACCGCCTGAACCTACATTTAATGGTATGTTTGCAGGTATTTCAACAATAGATTTGATTTATTATACAATAAGTGACTGTAACACTACATTTAGAAGTACCAGTTGGGACTGTAGATGAGGAAGTGAATGACCAGAACGATCCTGCACCTTCAATACCACGACTGAGATGAACTCCTTGAGGAAGACATGTTCTTGAATGCAAGCCCCAGGCAACTCTTCATACGTTACACTTTCTAAGCTCAAATGAGGCTATACACGTGTGTTCCTGAAAATCAGCAGGTGATCGCTTTCAAGCGGAGAAGAATTTGAAGGCGAAAGTTTGTCTTAAACAGCTTTCATAATGAGTGTGAACATGTCACCTATGTTCTTTCTTGTAATCTCCCTGATATAGTATAAAACATACAATACCAAAATGTCCAAAATATAAGACAAAGTCTTTTTTACTAAGCTTTAGGCTTTGACATGTCAATAATACAGCAAGACAGTACATTCTGTATATACAATATATAAATATATGCATTAAAAAGTATATTTTAATTCATCTTTTTTTCAGCTAGGTAATTTTGCATTAAGCTTGTTCTTTTATATGAGACAATAGGGTATGTATTATACTACTGTAGAAAAATGAACACATAAAAATATATCATACAAGAATGCAACGATGACATTTGGGAATACTGAGCAAGGTTTAGTAGAGTGATATTATCTTATCATGTCCTATACATCATAGACATATCACAGACAAACTGTCTCTTCCAGCAAAAACACAAGGCACGATTGACAGATTAACCATCTCCTTCCTGAAGCTATATGGTGCACATTATCTGACAGCCTTGATGGGAAAACAGAGAGCGTGGGTTTGACTGTAAAAGTAAAGCTGGGTAATTATAGTCTTACACACATTCATACAGTCACACAGCAGCATGGGGGTGTGTGAGCGTTTGTGTCTCTGAATAGACTCTTTCACACTCTACATGTTTGGCGTGTGACTTTTTGCTGAATAAATACACAAATCACGTGCATGAGGGAAAACAGAGAAAAGTCAGTTTCCAAGGAAACGCCAAAAGTTTGCAGCGCTCCGACTCCCAGAACGTAAGACTTGGAGTTTATTTTAGGCGTGAAAGGTAAGGACGTGGTAACTCTGGCTAGAAATGATGATAGACAAGTGTAGATTCAAAGCTAAATGCAATATTTGTAGTATTGTTAAAGAACAAAAATACAAGTACACGACATCATTAAGCAAAATATACGAATGTCTTTCCATTATTTGGGGTTTAGAGTAGGAGAACCATCGGGAGCCTCGGGAGTTAAGGTCAATTGACTCTAAACAGCGTAAAACCATTTAAATTATATTGTGAAAGTGTACTGATATAAATGAAAAGAGAGAGAGTCTTTTTAAACATGTTCATCAATGCTCTGTGTATTCTGTACTTTAAATCCACTCATGTAGTTTTGTTTTACACTGTGGATGGAGACAGTTAGTTTTATCCAGAATGAGAACTCTTAACTGCAGTACTGAATAAAGTCCTGCGGCTGTAATGCCAGAAGAGTTCTTTCGATGACTCTCTTCCTCTCTTTTATAACCAGTCACATACAGACACATAGATAAGATTCTGTCAAAATATTTCAAGACAATATCCAAGCTGAACATAATGAATTCAAGGGACTGGTCTGGGATCAGCTAAAGAGTCGGGTCAGCAGCGAGTTGAAGTATTCTTTTACCCCATAATGAAAATGTTCTCATCATCTACTTACTTCATTCAAACACAAAAGAAGATATTATGAAGAATGTTGTTAACTGGCCCCCATTCACTTATAATAGAAGTCAATGGGAGTCACTGCTGTTTGGTCACAAGCATTCTTCAAGATATTTTATTTGAATTTCTGCATAAGAAAGAAAATCCTTCAAGAAATACTGATATGACCCGAAATGAAAGAATGACATCACAGAAAACTTCACAGCCATTGCCTATCTGAAGACATTCTCCTTTGGGCTGAGGTGTATAAAACAGCAAATGATTGTTGGAACTTGTGTAATAAATCCAGCATATGTGAACAGGAACACACTACATCCTTCATGCTAAGAATATAAGGATCCTGTGTGAAATTAATCCATAGGATATCACACTACGACAGAATGAGGTGCTAGGTTACAAACGGAAGAAGAATAGTCGAGACGGTTCAAATTTGTACCTCTACAAACTAAAGCAAACTAGAGTATCAGCCTTGTAAATGTGTTAGTGTTCAGTGACACCGAGTTTCACCGGTTGTAAGCACATTATAAGGGTAATAAATAATTGGATGAATGTACCTATTATGTACCTATATAGAATGTACTTATCTATATTCATATATTCTGTATAATTATTGTATATTACATATATAACCTGTATTTACTGCTTATTGCACTTCTGGTTAGATGCTAACTGCATTTCGTTGCCTTGTATCCTACATGTGCAGTGACAATAAAGTTGAATCTAATCTAATCTAATCTATTACAGTTATATAAGATGTTCTGCAATGGGGTCTTTTATAAATTAGGGTGAGAAAAAAGGTTCGGAAATTTGGGTCCTTAATGACAGGAAATTTCTGTTTTATTACTAAACCTGATAACAGCCTGACACAAAGGTACATCTGCGATCTTTGAGGAAACAAGTACATAATAAGCAATAACCTTTACTGCCTCTTTAAAGTGATAAGACTATCAGGCATTACGTGCCTTCTGATGTGTTAGTTAACATAAACTGTGTTTATAATTTTACTCCTATGAGCAATAATTTGCAATCTGATTCATACAGATTTTTTCATCATAGCATAATTGTGTAAGACACTGGCCCTTGATATCAGTTACTCTGATGAGGTGAGACTATTGTATGATGTAGAATAAACAAACTTGTGTAACATCTTACTCCAATTATTTCAAGTTTCTCTGAAAACAGTAAAGATATACCACCTGTTTTAAAGAAATCAACAGTGTGTTGTTTTCTGCAGTTTTTTTACTGAGGGTTTTTCTGTACTCTAATTCGAATTGTTTTCCAAAAAACAAACCCCATTCACATGCTGCAATAGAGACAGAAGCAATGCTACAATAGAAATCTCCTGTGGTGTTTCAATAAAATATTGCTGTCTTATTCAGCTTGGCAGTATGTTAACTGAATAGAAGACATTTTGACTCAAAGAGTCAACATTAAAACAACTCCAAATGTGTCCTCTAGGTACATGGAGTTTTGGCAAGTCTTGTATCAAAATTAAAACATACTTCATGAAATTTGAAATAAGGAGTCAATAAATATATGTTGTGCCAAAGCAATGAAATATAATCCAGTTTGGGTTACACATACTACTGTTTTGTTCACTGATATAAGAGTTTTGCAAAGGTTTGGAGAAATGTGTCTTAGTCATTGTAAAAACCTGTAAGCTCTACAAAATAACTGAAGAGAGCACATGTTTCCGTATACTTTATAAAGTTTTAAATCCATTAAAATCTATTCTATTCTAATACAAAAATCTACATAAAAAATCTACATAAAATAAATTGACAAAATCCATTAACCAGAGAGCATTAATCATTTAGCTCAATTAATATATGCGGTTTAACATATAAAGTGATTTGATAAAAGGGTTTATCTAGTTAAATAAATGCCCTAAGGGTTCTGCACAACCATGCCATATAAAAACATTTTTGGTTCCTACAAATAACTCTTTAGTCAGGTTCTTTAGAGAACAATCTTTTTCTTACATTATAATAATCGAAAGAACCTCTGAAGAACCCTCAACCATTCTGTTTTACAAAAGGTTCTTCAGATGTGGAAGGTTCTAAATGCAAAAATGTTATTTTATGGCATCGTAAAGCACCTTTATTTTTGAGCTAACAGTTCTTTAGTTTTTTTTGTGTGTGTGTACTCTACAGGCACTGAATCCATTAACCTCAGTATTCTTTTAAATGGCATTATAAAGGCCATCATCCATCCAATCAGCACACCTTTATCAATCCGGTGATATCACCAGAAACTGAATCAGCCATCCTATTTAAAGAACTCAGGGAACTAGAATCCTGAGAAAAACTATAATAAAGAAATACAACACAAATCACTCGAACGCACAGCACACCAAGTTTCCTTACTAAAATGCACTAAACAGCGCATTCTCCACTTGAACACTGTTTTCTATCACATATCTGATTGAATACCGTTAAACTATAACTGGCCAAATATAAAAAAGCCAAATATATTTGGTGTCATTTATATAAATTCTGCAATAAATGTCTGAGAAAAGAGCATTTCTTAAAATAAGATTTCACATCACCTTTTCAAGCTTGTGAGGAATCCACGTCTTGTACAGTTACTCTTAAATCGCTCTTTCTAGAAGCTCTTCTGCATTTATCTCTATCATTAAGAAATTGTTTTCAGATACCATGAGACCATTTCAGTTTAAATGAGTGTCAAAATAAAATACAGATCTTACAATATATCCCAAGAAAAAACAATCTGTTGTGTATTTTCCCTTACGTAGTTCAAAATCTGTATACCTGCCATCTACTTTATTGAGCTGCAGGAGTTCAGAAAGAAAGAAAAACCAAATATACATTATGAGGAGTTATTTGTGCAGGTGTAGTGCAATGGAAGCAATATCTGTGCCAGTCAGAGATTCTGAACAGGGACTTTAAGACCCTGATTTAGATGGTAAGCAACACATTGCCCACATCATAATCAGTCAATTGATTGATAGTGGGTGTATAGGGGTCAGTTGTGTTCTGGTGTTTAGAGAGTTGTGATCAGAAGGTTGTGGGTTTGAATCTCAGTGTCAGCAGATAATAACTGAAGTGTTCTTGAAGACATCTTACCCCTGTTTACTAGGCTTTTGTCAGATTAGTTTAAATTATTGTCTAGTTAACAAAGTTGACCAGTGTTGCCCTTTGTGTAATAAGTTACAAAAACTGTTCAACACAAAAACTTAGATAATAAAATACACTTACAGGATGTGATCCATAAACAATGGAGGGAGCTGCTCCGTCTTTAAACAATAATCCAAAAAACATAAATTGATCTCTAAGTACAGATTGGACTCCAGGATAAAAATAACAGAGTTTCGACGACATGGTGACAAAAAACACACTCTATGAACTCAACTCTTCCTCTTCTTTGTGGGAGCACAACAAGACCACGCCCCCTTTTTGTGTGTTCCTGTGGGCGGAGGTTAACTGCGATAGTGATGTCACTAAAGAAGGAAGTAGAGGGATGTAGTCCAAACCCGATGTTTTTTTAATGTGATTTCTGTTTAGTAAAATATCTCGCTTGGCATTGAACTTTGAGCTTTAAAATTTTACAGATATTCATTACCTTCTTAAAACAAAATATATACTAATTCAAACTTAAACTTGGCTAAAACCAAACAATCATTTCAGTCTAAATGTGTCCATGAGCCCCGTCCGGTCGGCCGAGGGGTTGGTATTGCAACTATCTGTGGAGCAGTGCTTCCCAAACTTCAGAGGGGTGAGCCCCCAAAAACAAGGCAGACATATTCAAATTATACATCAAAAATATGTGATATACATTTGTTTGAAATAAGTCACGTATCTCACCTCACTGCACAGGATGAATGTTTTTTATGTTTTGTATTTGTGTAATAAGGAGAAAAAACATTCTGAAACATATATTTATATCAGGGCTGGGCCATATATTTACTATTTGAATAGATTTCCCCCTTCATACTTTAAATCCATCTAAAGATGGCATAGAAATTGAACAAAACAAGGTTGCTTTATATTTGTTGTGATGATCTCTTCTGGGCTTTAGGATCTACCCCTGTGGGTTAAAGTGTGATCAGAAACAACACGCCAAAAACACATGATTGAATTTCCTGTCATTATAAACAGTTAAATAACATATAATTATGTATAACTTTTTCATGAATTTACAAAAGCTCAGCATCGTGCTACTTATGAAATGTTGGTGGTTGTGGGAGTCTGAACTATTCTGATAAAGAAGAACTATTCTAACTATAAAATGTATTTATCTCCTATTCCTGATATATTTATAAAATATTATAATAATTGTAACATTTTGTATAAGCCTAGTTTGGAAAGCACTACTGACGACTTTAAAGTTCTGCTGATTACTTACAAAGCTTAGTTTAGCTCCGACATAGTTAACAGAGCTTCTGTTGCTCTACCACCCATCCCACAAATCCACCAAGAGGGTAAAGCATTCAAATATGTAGAACTGAAACTATGGAAAAGCTTTCCTGGAACTGTCCGGTGTTTAGACACATTCTCCCAGTTCAAATAAGGATTACAGACAGCATCTGCACCAATGGGTTTTTTCTGCCACCCTTCCTTTCCTTGCGATACTCATCAGGTCAGCAAACTCATCCAGATGAATCTTAGAATTTACCCAGTGCCAGGATATTCATAATATTCTGCCCTCCCACTGAAAAACCAACTCAGATGATGTGAGCTGAAAGAGGAATGAAGCCATCCGACACACAACACAAACTACTTTATTACTACCATAATATCACATTCATGCATCACATTCTTCTGCTGACATCAGCTTTAACTGCACTATTATTAATAATATGTTAATGCCATTTATTAATGGCCTTAATATATAAACGCACATATATAAATATATGACCGTATAGCCAGCATATTATATTACTTGTGTTTCTGTGATTGTGCTGTGTACTTTGCTTTGGTTTTTTAACCAAAGGAATGAAACATGTTTAATGAACAGCTGCTCAGAAAGAATGAAAACTGAAAAAACAGCTATGTATAAAACGTTGACTTGACTTCAAATACATTTTAATTTTCAGGTCTGTTATAGTTTCAGAAATTCTTATCTTTGCATAAATCTACAACCTCTTATAAACAAAACCAATCAAATGATGTTAATTTGAATATTTTGATATTAGTTATATGATATTAGGATGTGGAAAATATATCAGTACAGAAGGACAAAGCGGTGTTTACAGATGTTTTTGTGTTTTAGCAGTTAATAAAACCATAAGCCTTTGCTATAAGGAGACTTTAGTTTCATTCTTTCTTACTGATGGACGTTTCTCTCACGAAAAATGGATTTCATGTAGAAAAAGAACATGCCAACGAAACAAACCAGATCTTGCCCAGATTGAGCTGAAGTTCATATAGACACATGGAGATATAGATATCTTCCATTAATGTACTTTAAACCTTCGTATTAAAAGATATTATTGTCTTTTTCAAAAGGTAATTGAATGGAATAAGATGATCTCCATTATTCAAAGATAGATTTTTCTTCCTAACTCGACATGCCCACAGAGAAAGAACATTTTTTTATCCGCTGGTCTTTTAATTGGATTTTTTTCACAGGGGATTCTCTAAGTAAAAGAAAAGCATATGGCTGCTGGTCATGAATCAGGGATGATTTGGGATTTCCAGGTCACTTTATACCAGCTGCTTCACATTAAGAACAGAGCCGGGAGAAGTGTGTGAGCATCACTTGTGAAACACTAGATATTTTTAGCTGTTTATTTGTACTTGTCTGGTATGGAAGAGCTCATGAAATCTCTGTGGTTTATCTTCATTAGTAGGTGAAGCTCACTGCCGTGTGACAGAAGTTGTGCAGGCTCTGCACTACCTGTGCTCAAGAAAGTGTGAATCTTATCTCTGCTCGACTGCAAGCGCCTGTCAGAGTTTTGCTGTCAAGTTCAAGTCTTGCACATTCAAGTCTTCCGTGACAGGCCTCACTTCTTTCTATCCTCCTTCCGTATCTAGTGATCCATATAGACTTATAGAACCCTTATTTTGGTAAGAGCATGGTGGCAGCAACATTAATGTCATGGGTTTAACCCAGAGATTGAACATACTATGAATGAATGTATAGTATAATGAAGAAATGAACACACTCGATAAATTATGTCTTAGAGATTTAAGTTAAGAACAACATGTGTATAGTGTTTTGATGACAAGTTTTGGGAGGGTATTCATTCTCCTTATTCATATAATTTATAGGAGCAATAGTTCACCTTAAAATAAGAATGATGTCATAATTTTTTCACACTCTTGTGCCAAAACCTTTTTGACTTTCTTCTGTAGAACACAAAAGAAGATATTTAAAAAAAATGTATCTGTGGTTTTATGTTTTTGAGTGCCAACGTTGTTTAGTGACCATCTTTCTGGTCACCAAAATATATATTTGTTTTGTGTTTCTTCGGTGAATTATCTCATAGTTACATAGTACATGAACAAACAACTACTAACATAATACTGTAAACACATACTGCTCATCTCAGCTTATATATAAAATAATGATGCTATGTGGATTTATAGATAAGTTTACACTGAAGGTATATTGTGAATATTCTGCCTATATACACGAGTCTTGAGAAGCAGTTAAACAACACAAAACATTGTGAAGAGTCATTGTCAAACACAACAAGCCTGTTTTCCCTGCTGATCTCTAGATGTATAATACTGAAGTGGTTATAAAAGCAAAACGCTTCAACTCTTTCGAGGTCCACTGAAGGTAGAAGAGAAAGGCTTTCCGGGCTAACAGGTAGGAAATTATGAGGGATGTCTGTCTTCTGGGACATGTTGCCATAACAACCTCAGGTTTCCCTAAGCTAAAATTGGCATCGTACCTCATGACCTCTCCTTGGAAACTCTAAATGAGACACTAAACTATCTTAGGCTTTAAGATCTCTCATGAGAACGCTTTCATGAAATAAGAGAGTCAAGTGTGGTACACAGGAAGCTTAACGAGAGCTTCACCTATAGAAAATCTCATTAGAATAAACATACAAAAATGTCTTTAAATATTCAACAAGCAATAAGAAGTCATTTCTTTCACAGATTATGTTTGGGATATTTCATATGATGTAATGTCTTATTCACTGTTGCATGATGAATCCAATTTAGCTGTTGCTAAAGCAACCAATATTCAGTCCAGGATGTACATATGAGCAAAAATTGATTTCTACATGATTTCTACAGTCTTGGAAAAAAAAATATATATATATCTATATATGTATATTCAGTTCTTTGCAAAAGTACTTTCTTTGATGCAATGGTTTGAGTCAATATTTTATCTCAAATGTGTAGTAAAGTACATGATTTTGCTGTAGTGTGTCAATTGAATCTATAAGTTGACATTTCTAAACATTTATGTTATTATTATTTGTAATAAAGAGAGTTTTATTCTGCAAACTTTTCACACTACTGTAGCTTTGCAGGTAGATGTCTTGAAGCATCTTGAAGACATTAAGACAAGTCTTCTAGATTGAATCTGTTGAAGTTTTTTTTATTTTATCATATATAATAGATGATGACATCAGATCTCTGTGTGGAGCACTGGATATTGGATATTTTCCAACAAAACACAGAAAAATGACAAAAACACGTGTGTGATAAGCCATCGAAGCCAAAATCTTATATTTATGGAGATATAACCATTCTGACAACATCAATGCATGACAACTAGCCCCAGTCCCTCATGTTCCTTCTGCTAAAAATGGAAGCTGTGAATGATGAGGTCACAATAAGTTTCCCAAGCACTGTCATGGACATCTCTATCGGAACAGCCGCTTTCTTTTCAACTATTCTTCATTTTTGTATTACAATTGTTAGGACATTTATCTCATTTAATCAGGCGTAACATCACATCTAAATTGCTCTTTGACTGATCAGATTACATCGTCTGAATGGCTGAACAATTTTGAAGCTTTGAACGTCTGTTCTAGGAGCGAGGAAAGGATGTCTGATTCTAAAACTGCTGTCTAAGAAACATTCAGGGGTATTGTCAGTGAAAGAACCAAGACCCCCGTGTGATCTTTCATAGGATAAAAAAAACACAATACGTGAAGAATAGGAGGTTGTCCATTTTTTGATGGTAGAGTCAATAATTTGTCAGCAAAAACCCCATTGGCATTTAATAATTCAACAGCAACAGTGAACAGCAGGGAACCCTACAATATACATATCTCATATGATCAGAGCAACATATAACAGCAAACCCTGACAAATACCCTCCTGGTTTCTACTTACAAACATCAGTTTCACTAGAAATCTATATACATACAACCTTAAGTGTAATGTTATTTACAGTTTCATTACACACATTAGGCATCTGTTACCTGTAAGTCATTTATGTTTAGGTGATGATATCCACAGGTGTCATCATTGCAAAAGATCAAGTGTGAAGAGATATTATAGATCAGTGAATATGCTGGATGTGTTTGTGTTGTGAGACGGACGACTGACAGCTGCTCTCAGCGGGACACAAACATTAACACAGTAATAGAAGGAAAGATATAGCAAGTTAGAATATTACTCTTTATGATAAGCTCCATTCATACTTTAGACATCACAAGGCTAAGACTGATGTATCTGATCCCTGTCGCCTCTGATTACAGCGAGACTCCTGGAATAAACCATGCCGTCTGAGATGCTCTTTTCTGTACCGTTTCTGTTCTATTACAGGGACTGTTTTATGAGTGAATGAGCTTTTGGTCAGGGGATGTGGAGAAGAACCCAGGTGCAGGCAGGAATGGAAGCAAAACTCGGGACTTTAATAAAACAAAAGAAAAATTCACAACGGGGTAAAAGTAACAAGAAAACACTACACAAGGCAACAAAAAGACTTCCTCGAGGGAGCACAAGACATGGTAGTTTTAACAAGACATGAATGAAACAATAATGGGGACAGACGGGAACCAATGGGGCGAGACAAGAGAGCACATGGTATTGACAAAACCATGCTATGTGTCTAACACAAAACACACGGCTCTGTCATGATTCTGACATAACCTGAATACACCTGAAAATAACCATGAGCAAAAGAGACAGAACCATGAGACTATTGGTCCCAACTTTAACTATGTAAAAAAGAAGAGCAGACATCTAACTAAATAAATCATAAAGGATATAACATTGAAAGGAAACTGCTATTTTTAAATACAACATAAAACCTCATGGTTAGTTCAATTTAAAACTAATTCTACAGCAATAATGTCATTTTTCGTTTTTTTTCTTTTTTCACTTAAGTGTATCCACAAAAGCGACATACGGTCAGAAGGAACATCAGCGCTGGAGCCGGGGATCTGAAACCTGCCAATTGGCACCACTATGGCATGGTAAAAGTGTACTTGCTTTTATATTTTTATTTGGTTTTATTTCATTGACAACAAAAATGTAACATTGTTTTTAAGGTTATAACATCTTTGGTTTGATCAATGCATCCTTTAAACACCGTCCAAACTAAGAAGTACATTTTACCCCTCACAAGTACTCAAGGATTTCTGATTGAGACTCTTGATTCTTTTATATATTCTGCCACTTGACCAAAATGCTGACGAGGAGAAATAAGTGGAAAGATGAGAGAGGAAATTCATCACATCACCATCTTTGTCAAATGTTAGGGACATGATGTCCAAAGTCTGGCAGAGGACATGGTACAGATAGTGCCAATGTGTCCTCTTTCATGGCCAGAGCCTGATGGGTTTGGCCAAACACAGCATGACACACAGAATAGATGATGAACCACATACTAATACATATTTACACATGATTAACTCATGAATGTGAAAGAAACAAGAAACAACATTTGATTCCTTCTGCACTAAACTACACCTGGGTTTGATGTTTTTACTCAGTAACACATATGTCCCATTGTTGAATGAGTCAATGTATGTCAGACACCATATATGATTAAAGTATACATTTTTTCCTAAGGGACAGCAATTATTTCTGTAACAAGCTCGACATGATATGGTTTTCTGTTACTATATGGAGGACCATGTGTACAGCATTAAATAAAATAATAGGCCAATTAAACACTTAAAAGGCTTGATTTGATCTGTACAACGCTCTCTCTCTTCACATACACAACCTTAAAAGCAAAATCAATCTGCAAACCTCACATTCTCTATGCCAGTCATACCAACACTGATCTGCACCACAACCTAACCCAAAATAGAGCACAGTTCATTTCTTTTACTGCCATCTGGTTGAAGAATTGGTTTTACACCTGAGACCCATCGGTCCGACAGAGAGAGAGAAACAGACAAATAACTGAAGACTCCACTGATAAGGTAAAGACTCAATGGACAGTGAATGCTGGTGGGGAAAGGAAACATGGTTGCTGTGGAGAGCTGGTTTTCATTCTGTGTATGAGTGAAGAATTCAAAAAGATTCAAACTCATTTCTACAAAATCAAATACAAACACCTCGGATTTTTCTTAAAAATACCATACAGCATATTTTTAATATTTAAATGAAATCCTGTTGATGTGCACTTTTATGTTCATTTTGAATCTGCTTCAAATGTTTAATTAAATAAATATGAGACCCTGTCTGTGAAAACCAGGCTAAATTCTGAAAGTCGAATTCTGAGAGAATGAGAATCAAAGTTGGATTTCAGCTATGAATTTCATTATAATTTTTAATATTGCCCCTGGCCTTCCACAGTCAATATTAAATATTTAGATTACATTTTCACAGATGTTCTTAACATTGTGTTGGTTATTTTTATGTAGAAAACATTGAATCACAAAAAAGGACTGAAACACTGCCCGTCAAAAGTTGTGGGACAGTTTTTGTATCGGCTTTCATATTTTCCCCACAATCTAGAATAATTAATAAACTTATCCAAAAAATGTGTTAAAGAAAGGGAACTATGTGAATTATGTCATAAGAAAAAAATAAGGAAATCAAATAAAACGTTATATTTGATGATATTCAGTGTAGTTATTATAAAGCAGCTTTTTAAGATCTCACCCTGACATGCTTTTAAAGAAATTTAAAAGACTTAATTCCATAGAGAAAAAATATAAACATATAAATAAGGAGAAGAAGAAACCTTCTTATATCTGCAGCACACAAGAGAAGGTATTTAGAAGAATGTTGGTATTTGAACAGTTGAACAGTTATGTATTTTGGTTTTGGAAGTCAATAGCAATAAAATCAAACAATTTGAAACGATAAGAGGATGAGTAAAAGATGACAGAATGTTCACACATTCTGCAAACACACAGCAACATACACTTATTTTGCAACATCTATTGCACAATAAATTAAAAAAATAAATGCTTCAAAGTTTTTATCATTTCCTGATATCGGATTTTTACCTATTTGTCTTGTTACGTAACAATATCTTCAGCTTAAACTATAGGTCTCTTGAATCCCAGACCGCCGTGATACAAACTACAAGAGTCCTCATTATTATCACCAGTTCCTTAGAAATGCTTTAAAACATCCAAACAATTTTCATTTTATTTCAATTCTATAAAGAAACGTCTGGTGTGTTACCAATCAAGTGTTGTGATTATTTCTCAGTGATAGTCTCACAGCATTTCCAGTGCTCTTACTCTCAAACCTTACACCGTATGATTGGACTGTAAATCACATCCCCCATAATCCTTATAGTGAATAGATTCCGCTGTAAGCTGCATAAAATTTCTCCATCTTCCACCATAGTAAATTATGAATGAGACCTTACAAGGCTGTTACTGAGCGGACTGAAAGCATCTCAGAAGTATGAATGTCAGTGGATCATTGCCAGCATTATTCTGTATACTAGAATTAAAGACCTCTGTGCATGTTCCTTATATTTATCTCCACAAAAAGACCTTCACTTAAGACACTAATGGCTGGTTAATCCCGTAGGGAATATTTCTAGCAACTGTTCCAAGTCTTAAGAAGTGTGAACAAGGCTTTTCCCTTGTGAAATAAATCATTAAACGGATAATCCACCTTCTCAAAATAATAAGCACATAATCTAGCTGCTTCTTGTTTATTACGGAACAATAATACTATTTTTTATTATCGCACATTCCTGATTTTAATATGTAGTGTCTGTATTTTAAACTTATGTTTTCTTTTCAATAGACATTTATTTCTTTTCACAATACTCACTATTCCGAGTGAATTCTTGCTGTTTATAATAAATATGTGTGGTTGAAAAATGAGCCTATGTCCTATGGTCTGTCAGCAAAAGAGCAATGAAGACTATGAAATTGAATCTCTCTTTTATTATGTACATCATTAATATGAACACTAATATTTAATATTATTCAGATAGTTTTCTAATGTTGGATCTGAGTATGATTCTCTTCTTCATGGTTGTTTCCCAAATCCGCCTCCCTATCCCTGACCAAAGCGTTTCTGTCTGTTCTCCACTATTTCCTGTCAAATACAGTAAAAAGCCCATCAAATATATTGACACATTACAAAAGTTAGATGTTGACTCTGTCTCAAGTTACTTCAAGAGTGGAAACTTTCAGTAAAGTCACTTCTGCACCTTCAGACATTTTTTCCGTGATTAGTATCAGCATGACGCTGGATTATTCTGTATATAAATCCCCACTAATGTCTGAAATGAAGTTCTACATGCCGAAACAATCACAAAGGTGTTCAATCTAAGATGCTAGATTCAGTTTAAAGGTAGAATATCTAAGCACACAATCTCCTGGTCAGATGGGTTTGTTGTTGATGTAACCGAATAAAAAGCGTCATCGGTTTGTTAAAGAACTGGTGTGTTTTGGGGGAATTGCTTGATTCACTCCTGCTGTCTGGTGATGAGCGTTTCTGCCATTTTATCTTCTTCAGTAAATAGCATTTTCATAAATGAAGTAAGAATTCTATTGATAATGTGACAGTGAACATATATTAAAAAATGTTAACATTCCAGAAGTGTTCTCATACTGAATATGACCATCACATTGTGGTGCTACACAATAGGAAAAATGAGGGAAATACTGTAAAAGCATCACAGAGATGTTTCTGTAATAAAACTCTCTGAAGCTGTGTGTTTCACATTTTTCACAGCACAAAAACTCCTTCATTTATTCATTTCATCATCAGCGCCCTGAGCTCAAGCCTCCAATCACAGAGTTTATTTACAACAGCAGCGTTGATCACAGTCTGAGTCATGATTCCTCTACAGATGGACGATGACACTCACACTGTCCCCTCGGCAGGACACCTTACACCCGTATGGATTTTTCCTCTCTATAGATGTCATCACCTTCATCTATTACCTCAAGGTTCTCATTACTGCCTCGGTACTGTACAGACATGGATGTGTTTCATCTCAGAGTATCCCTACACAACCTTCATGATTCCCTTGAATAATCACGGGTGAAACATATAAGTGCTGATGGGTTGGCAGGTGTCTTCCTGTATATTTCTCCTATATTACATTTATCAATCCGGTAAAAAGAACAGAATAATGAAAGATCAGTAAACCTCAGAACTTGTGTAATGTACACAGAGATGAGCTAACACTGAGTCAAAGTCTTAACGTCCATCAAGTTTTTATATGTTTATTTAAATGCATAATGCTTTAAACATTATCTAATGTATAAATTCTATGATGTGTAGTATTACTTTTGCAAGGTATATCCAATTATTTCAAATGGTCAAAACGTTGAATAAAACCTTAGTAATTGACCTCACTGCACCTAATTATATTAATATTGACTATAATGATATATGACTGTTATCATCAACTACACATTTTAAAGAATATTTCATTGATGTCCAACTGCATTTCACCTCTCTGTAACGCATGCATGTGTACACACTCAATCACAAACACACACAAGTGAAAATCATAGTGCACATAATAAAAGAAAACTGCAAATTTCACAAGTGTAAAACACACATGAAGCAAGACAAAGGTGTGAAAACACAAACCACAGACACACAATATAAGAGTGTTGGAGAAAGTGATGATCTGTTACCTTGTGCTGTGACTAAAGAGAAGAAAACAGTCAACGTGCACGAATCACTCTTCAATACCATCTGCTGAGAGCACAGGGCGTAAAGAACACAACCACTCTCTCTCTCTCTCTCTAGTCTCTCTCTCTCTTGTCTCTCTCTCTCTCTCTCTCTCTTGTCTCTCTCTCTCTCTCTCTCTCTCTGGTCTCTCTCTCTCTAGTCTCTCTCTCTCTCTCTCTCTCTCTCTCTCTCTCTCTCTCTCTCTCTCTCTTGTCTCTCTCTCTCTCTCTGGTCTCTCTCTCTCTTGTCTCTCTCTCTCTCTCTCTGGTCTCTCTCTCTCTTGTCTCTCTCTCTCTCTCTCTCTGGTCTCTCTCTCTGGTCTCTCTCTCTGGTCTCTCTGGTCTCTCTCTCTCTCTCTCTGGTCTCTCTCTCTCTCTCTCTCTCTCTCTCTCTCTCTTTCTGGTCTCTCTCTCTCTCTATGGTCTCTCTCTCTCTCTGGTCTCTCTCTCTCTCTCTGGTCTCTCTCTCTCTCTGGTCTCTCTCTCTCTCTGGTCTCTCTCTCTCTCTCTGGTCTCTCTCTCTCTCTAGGGTCTCTCTCTCTCTCTGGTCTCTCTCTCTCTCTCTCTCTCTGGTCTCTCTCTGGTCTCTCTCTCTCTCTGGTCTCTCTCTGGTCTCTCTCTGGTCTCTCTCTGGTCTCTCTCTCTCTCTCTCTCTGGTCTCTTTCTGGTCTCTCTCTGGTCTCTCTCTCTCTCTGGTCTCTCTCTGGTCTCTCTCTGGTCTCTCTCTGGTCTCTCTCTCTCTCTGGTCTCTCTGGTCTCTCTCTCTCTCTGGTCTCTCTCTCTCTGGTCTCTCTCTCTCTGGTCTCTCTCTCTCTGGTCTCTCTCTCTCTCTGGTCTCTCTCTCTCTGGTCTCTCTCTCTCTGGTCTCTCTCTCTCTGGTCTCTCTGGTCTCTCTGGTCTCTCTGGTCTCTCTGGTTTCTCTCTCTGGTCTCTCTCTCTCTCCCTGGTCTCTCTCTCTCTCTCTCTGGTCTCTCTCTCTCTCTCTCTCTCTCTCTCTCTCTCTGCCTCTTCCTCTCTTTCTCCCTCTCTCCACAGTGCGCATTCTCTCTCTTGAGTATTCATCCATCGATGGAAAGTTATATAATCTTTTTTATGTTAATTTATTATCATTAATGTTTGGTTGTCCTAGCACACAACACACATGAAATGTTATTTGATATGTAGATATTTGTAAAATATGAAAAATGGTAAGACATTAAGTCTGCCGTCGCCATCTTGGTTACGACGTTGAAAACTTCTTTTGTAATTGACGTCAAATTCCTTTCTTGCTTGGTATCCTGTTAATATTATGATGACTATTGGATATATTTACCAATATTTTCCCTCAATAAACAAATGTGTTCTTGGCAGGTAAATTTTATATTCTATGAAGGAGAGAATTGTGAATGTAGTCATCCTCCTAAAATACCAGCACATGTAACAAAGGCTGTGAAAGATTTAATTCTTGCACAGGCTTCAAAATAATATTATAAGCATATATTAAATGCATATCAATTATTTGTGAGAATTCTGTTCAGGACAAAAATTATTTTTGCCTGTGATGCGTTTTCCCAATATACAATATTTTATTCTTCTTCATGCACATCTTACCATCCAACACTGTCTACAGTAATAACATAGTTATAAATACAATGTCCTTCTAAATAAGGTATTGTATTGTTTTATATCATAATAAATGATCAATAAACTTCAGTTTCTATTATCTTGCTGTTGTCATCATTTCAGAAATATCATTTACAAGAGCAGTTTTATTTGCCATATTTTATTTTTCTGTACGAAATATTCAGTCATGTTCAGTATTGTGAGTCCTTTTATTAACGTACTAACAAATAAGTATTTGAGTTTGGAAAAGCTGATGTACTAAACTTTGAAAGTAATGTTGAAACTCTTAAATATGTTAATATTTTTTATCAAATTTTTTAGTTATAATAAAAAGTTTTAATATTAGATTGAACCTTTTCATAATTCCACATGTACAAGCACAACACATGCAGTTAGGTCTAAGGGAAGCATATACAGCAGTAATGGAATACAGATCAGACTGAAAGTTTGGGTAAACCGGGACGCGTTTGCAGAGATGTGTGCAAGAACTATAAGATACACACGCTCAACAGTTTCCATTAAATACGATACTATATTTAAAAAATATATAAAACTCTTTCAAATGGTCAAAACGTTGAATAAAACCTTAGTAATTGACCTCACTGCACCTAATTATATTAATATTGACTATAATGATATATGACTGTTATCATCAACTACACATTTTAAAGAATATTTCATTGATGTCCAACTGCATTTCACCTCTCTGTAACGCATGCATGTGTACACACTCAATCACAAACACACACAAGTGAAAATCATAGTGCACATAATAAAAGAAAACTGCAAATTTCACAAGTGTAAAACACACATGAAGCAAGACAAAGGTGTGAAAACACAAACCACAGACACACAATATAAGAGTGTTGGAGAAAGTGATGATCTGTTACCTTGTGCTGTGACTAAAGAGAAGAAAACAGTCAACGTGCACGAATCACTCTTCAATACCATCTGCTGAGAGCACAGGGCGTAAAGAACACAACCACTCTCTCTCTCTCTCTCTAGTCTCTCTCTCTCTTGTCTCTCTCTCTCTCTCTCTCTCTTGTCTCTCTCTCTCTCTCTCTCTCTCTGGTCTCTCTCTCTCTAGTCTCTCTCTCTCTCTCTCTCTCTCTCTCTCTCTCTCTCTCTCTCTCTCTCTTGTCTCTCTCTCTCTCTCTGGTCTCTCTCTCTCTTGTCTCTCTCTCTCTCTCTCTGGTCTCTCTCTCTCTTGTCTCTCTCTCTCTCTCTCTCTGGTCTCTCTCTCTGGTCTCTCTCTCTGGTCTCTCTGGTCTCTCTCTCTCTCTCTCTGGTCTCTCTCTCTCTCTCTCTCTCTCTCTCTCTCTCTTTCTGGTCTCTCTCTCTCTCTATGGTCTCTCTCTCTCTCTGGTCTCTCTCTCTCTCTCTCTGGTCTCTCTCTCTCTCTGGTCTCTCTCTCTCTCTGGTCTCTCTCTCTCTCTCTGGTCTCTCTCTCTCTCTAGGGTCTCTCTCTCTCTCTGGTCTCTCTCTCTCTCTCTCTCTCTGGTCTCTCTCTGGTCTCTCTCTCTCTCTGGTCTCTCTCTGGTCTCTCTCTGGTCTCTCTCTGGTCTCTCTCTCTCTCTCTCTCTGGTCTCTCTCTCTCTCTGGTCTCTCTCTCTCTCTCTCTCTGGTCTCTTTCTGGTCTCTCTCTGGTCTCTCTCTCTCTCTGGTCTCTCTCTGGTCTCTCTCTGGTCTCTCTCTGGTCTCTCTCTCTCTCTGGTCTCTCTGGTCTCTCTCTCTCTCTGGTCTCTCTCTCTCTGGTCTCTCTCTCTCTGGTCTCTCTCTCTCTGGTCTCTCTCTCTCTCTGGTCTCTCTCTCTCTGGTCTCTCTCTCTCTGGTCTCTCTCTCTCTGGTCTCTCTGGTCTCTCTGGTCTCTCTGGTCTCTCTGGTTTCTCTCTCTGGTCTCTCTCTCTCTCCCTGGTCTCTCTCTCTCTCTCTCTGGTCTCTCTCTCTCTCTCTCTCTCTCTCTCTCTCTCTGCCTCTTCCTCTCTTTCTCCCTCTCTCCACAGTGCGCATTCTCTCTCTTGAGTATTCATCCATCGATGGAAAGTTATATAATCTTTTTTATGTTAATTTATTATCATTAATGTTTGGTTGTCCTAGCACACAACACACATGAAATGTTATTTGATATGTAGATATTTGTAAAATATGAAAAATGGTAAGACATTAAGTCTGCCGTCGCCATCTTGGTTACGACGTTGAAAACTTCTTTTGTAATTGACGTCAAATTCCTTTCTTGCTTGGTATCCTGTTAATATTATGATGACTATTGGATATATTTACCAATATTTTCCCTCAATAAACAAATGTGTTCTTGGCAGGTAAATTTTATATTCTATGAAGGAGAGAATTGTGAATGTAGTCATCCTCCTAAAATACCAGCACATGTAACAAAGGCTGTGAAAGATTTAATTCTTGCACAGGCTTCAAAATAATATTATAAGCATATATTAAATGCATATCAATTATTTGTGAGAATTCTGTTCAGGACAAAAATTATTTTTGCCTGTGATGCGTTTTCCCAATATACAATATTTTATTCTTCTTCATGCACATCTTACCATCCAACACTGTCTACAGTAATAACATAGTTATAAATACAATGTCCTTCTAAATAAGGTATTGTATTGTTTTATATCATAATAAATGATCAATAAACTTCAGTTTCTATTATCTTGCTGTTGTCATCATTTCAGAAATATCATTTACAAGAGCAGTTTTATTTGCCATATTTTATTTTTCTGTACGAAATATTCAGTCATGTTCAGTATTGTGAGTCCTTTTATTAACGTACTAACAAATAAGTATTTGAGTTTGGAAAAGCTGATGTACTAAACTTTGAAAGTAATGTTGAAACTCTTAAATATGTTAATATTTTTTATCAAATTTTTTAGTTATAATAAAAAGTTTTAATATTAGATTGAACCTTTTCATAATTCCACATGTACAAGCACAACACATGCAGTTAGGTCTAAGGGAAGCATATACAGCAGTAATGGAATACAGATCAGACTGAAAGTTTGGGTAAACCGGGACGCGTTTGCAGAGATGTGTGCAAGAACTATAAGATACACACGCTCAACAGTTTCCATTAAATACGATACTATATTTAAAAAATATATAAAACTCTTGAAGTACAACTGTCTTTTAGAAACAATAAGTGCCATTACATTCTCATCAGGAAGCTTCTACAATGATGAACAATGACGCATTAAAGAAGTGAAAGCAGACCTTTAAAGTTCAACAAAAAAAGCATTTTGAGGTGCTGTTTGCACCGTCTGTCTGTATTAAACCTGTGCATTGTGACTTCTGTCAGTGCAATTCACAGGTCAAAGTCATTTTCACCTCTCATTGTGATTTAACAATTATCTACATTAGCCTCCATCATCACACATCATCTTCTGTGAAAAGCTTCATATTGCTTTGTCTGCCAGCTTTGGTGCCCGCTGAAATTGCTTTTTGCAGAAACCTTCATGGAAAAACTATTGTAAAGTTCTCTTGCGTTTCAATATATTTAGCAATATGTGGATACTCAAATAAAAGCTCAATGTTTATTTGCACTTTAAAATTATCATTTAAACACGTAATTCTATTGGTTTATTCCAGCTGTTTATTACTCAAAACGTTCTTGTCAGTTTTCAGAGAACATGTGTGGTCTAATGCAAATCCAGTGTGAAGCATTGTGTCGCTTTTCAATAGATAATAAGATAATAATGAAATCTTTAGAGCAATAGTACACCTGTCCTCTATAACACATGTTTTGGGGAACACTGTCAATCATTTCCTTAACACAAAGATTGCGAATAGAATACTGACCTAATAAATATACTAATATCTATTTGAAATACAATCGTTTCACGTTAAGTATGACTTCTTATGTACTCAATAAAAACACACTGTGGTTGTATTTGTGGTACAGTAAATCAGTACACTTAATATCTGCTAACTTGGAACAACTAATTTATATTTAATAAACTTGAATTGTGCAGAAATAGAGCTGAAGTCCAACTAAAGATAAATTGAAGTGTGTCCGTGCTTCAGGTACTCTTTAAATATATTTTATTATCAAAAGACTGATTTCTTTGAGAATCTCATTAAATCCTTAACAGTAGTGATATTAAAACACATCTTTATTAAAACACAGGCTTATAATTAGAAATTGTGTATTGTGTATCAGTAGTTACATTATCATTTCATACCACGCTTGTATAAGTTAATACATTTAAACTTTACTTAGTATGACCTAAATGAATAGAATGTTTTCTACAGGGTGTTATAACAGGGAATATAATGTATTCTGTTGTTCTGATTTGTTCTGTTTATTCTGGTGGTCTAACAGTCTGATATATTAAGCATTCGCCTGTTGATTTGCAAATAAACTAACTGTATTGATATTACACCATGGTATTTGCATATCATTAAAATAAACTGGCATGTACAGTACAGTCGTGGCCTGGTGGTTCGAGTCTTGGACTCGTGATCCGAAGGTTGCTGGTTCGAGACTCTGAACCAGCGGGAATACCACGACTGAGGTGAGTCCCTTGAGCAAGGCACCGTCCCCCCCACTGCTCCCCGGGCGCCGCGGCATGGCTGCCCACTGCTCCAGGTGTGTGTTCACAGTGTGTGTGTGTTCACAGTGTGTGTGTGTTCACTCACTGGATGGGTTAAATGCAGAGCACAAATTCCAAGTATGGAACACCACACTTGGCCATACGTCATGTCACTTCACTTCACTACAGTGTGTGCCTTGACCTTCACTTTAGTATGAGATTATTCATGGAAAGAGATTTTCTAAATCACCATTTGAACAATTATCTTTAAATTAATTTTGTCACATGTAGAATGTTGTGGGCGAATCCAAGCATGTCAATCACAAAGTGGTTTATAATCTCATTTTGGAAAATACCTCTGAAGTGCATTACCTTGTTAAGTAACTGCTCTTGTGTATTTGAATTAGTTGATGTGTATTTGTCATTTATTGAGGAGATATGCGCTGCCAACATGGGGACAGCCAGCTCTGCTCATTTGAACCTTCAGAAGTGCTCCTCAGAAACAGGACCATGGACACAGACGGATGCAAAATAAGAAATTAAAACTAGGCCTGTCAAAATGAATAATCACGAGTCAGTGTTCTGTGGATATTAACTTATAAACACATGCATGTATATATTAATAAAATATTTGGACATATTTAAATGTAAATAATACAATTACATCTAAAAATCCATTATATATATATATATATGTATTTACATGTTTGCATTTATAAATACAAAAGTGTTATTAAAAAATAACAGATATACAAATCTTAAACACGAACTTTTGTTCTGCTGTTTTCACATCACTTATGAACACTTACTCATCGTCTTTTTCATAGAGGCTAAAGCTTATGATGCATAACTAAAAAGTGTTTTCAGCTAAGTAAAGAGTTTGCATTTAGAATTGAGTCAGACAATGAGTAAACCAGACATGTCAATACTATACATATACAATACATATACAATAGCCTTTTTTAGAGTTTTCTGGCATTTTTGTTTTCAATGGCTTTAAAAAAAAAAGAGTGACAGTAAAGATGCTTGGCTCGAATATTTGGACTGTTTCGCTTTCTTGTCGAGATGTGTATGTTGTACAGCCAACAGAATTAATAGAATACAAGATTAAAGCCAACAGAACAACAACAACACCAAACACAACAGCAGATTTCATCTGTATAGGATGTAGAGAGTGAATTCTTATTCTTCTGTCAGCTGCTGACATCAGCAAACAGATGAACAAACACTTGTAAACCGTCATCTCTTACACTGGACATCAACCTTGTGTGACCAATATCAGACTCTGGAAATAAACCATAAAGGAAAACTGATTGCAGAGTATGAAACATGAAGCATGAAGCATGGTATAAATCCTGAATCATGTTTTGGTCATGAAAAGAGAATGTTCTGAATCATCCTCATCATGAAGTGTGTTCCCTCTGTGATTTAACCGATGCGATCAAGAAGAAAAGAGAACAGAAGTCATTCATGTTTCAAATCCTGCTCTCATAAACTACGATGTTGACATGAAAATAAATCTGGATGCTGGATGTTTGTGTTGAAAAATCACTTTGTTCCAGGTCAACATTTGTCAACAGCATGTTCATCTTCGGTTACTGAGACTTCAACTCATTTTATTTTAATTAATTATCTATTTTAGTTCTTTTATATGTTCCACATGAATCCCCTGAGACGCAACATTAATGGGGAAGTTTACCAATAAAAATGGATGGGTCTAGAAGGACAATACAGATATAAATTATAAATATCTCATGAAATCAACCACAACATCAGGAAGTTTTATTATATTGCAAGAGTCTTATAAAATATCAATAATAATAATAACAATAATAATAACAATAATAATAATAATAATAATAATAATAACAATAATAATAATAATATCAATAATAATAATAATAATAATAATAATAATAATAACAACAACAATAATAATAACAACAACAATAATAATAATAATAATAATAATAATAATAATAATAATAATAATAATAATAATAATAATAATAATAATAATAATAATAATAATAATAGGGTGATCGTATCAGTGGTTTTTACATCAGAATTCAGCATGTGTTTCCATGGAAGCAAAGGCCAATTATATTTTTCCAGATAATTTGTGTGACTGGATGAGAGAGTCAACATCTCTTCTTTATTTAAAGCCTGTTGGAAGCAGTGATGTATATCTTCTCTGCATATATCACCCGAAAATAACCACAGGGGTTAAAAGTGATTTGCAAAAATGTTTTAGCAACGCTTGGTTTATTATTCTTGAGTTATATTTTCTGTGTGTTATAATGTTCAAATATGTTTTGAGCCCACTCTATTATAGAAATGAAGGAATTGTCCAAAGATGTGACACTTTTATCCAATATTGTGTAAATATATTCCTAGATTATGTTCCATAGAATGACAGTATGACTCACTGTAACACTTAATAAAGACAGAGGCAGAATAGGGAAAGCTCATAATACATTTTACATTTAGTTTCTTTCAGTATGAATTTTTCATCGGAACACAGTACATATTCTGAAAAATGTTTGTAAGCAGACAGCAGTGGCACACATTTAAATCATTTCAAGTCCCGGGCACCAGTTACAAACATTCCTCAAAATATCTTCATTTTAATGTAATGACCAAATTGTGAGTAAATGACACAAACATAAAAAGGTGATTTAATAATGTAATGTATGACCAAATTATTTCTTATTTTCTAAAAGAAGAAGAACAAAAGAGAAGCAGTGATTTAAGAAGGTTAATTTCCTTTCCAATCTCGGAGCATTTCCTGTCTACTGTTCTACAAGTGTGACACCATGTGGCTCTAAAACTTTGTTACAGGTCGAGCACTCAGAAATACACACGGTGACAGATTTCTCTTACTTTACTCATCGCTCATCCCTACAACACACAGGCCTTCTTAAAGGAAAGACACAAACGCAGAAACACAAATCCTACACAACAAGGCATACAAACAACATTATTGTGAATCCATTTCCCAGGAAGGTCTGATTGAAACATGTCCGTTACCCATGAGACAGTGTACCTGAGCACCTGGAGACATGTATTGGTGTTAAGCTGCTCCTTCAGAGTCACGGTATACTGTACATTCATGTCTCCGCTCTTTGCCCTGTCTCTCTTAAGAGATGTCTGGTTAAAAGAGAGGTTTGAGTGGCCATTTTAGTACACCATCCTTCATTTACAAGTACTCCTGCAAATATTTTGTTGGTAATATTCTAATTGTACCACAAACAGACTAATACTTGTAGGGGTTTGTTTGAGGATATTTAAGCATTGATGTGACATTCAAGTTAAACCTTGAAATAAAAAGTCACAAGAAATATTGTGATTAACAAATACATTAAATCATCGGTTCATAATTACCACCAACAATAACGAGCTTGAAGCGTGTTATAAATCCTGAATCATGTTTTGGTCATGAAAAGAGAATGTTCTGAATCATCCTCGTCATGACGTGTGTTCCCTCTGTGATTTAACCGATGCGATCAAGAAGAAAAGAGAACAGAAGTCATTCATGTTTCAAATCCTGCTTCAAAACTGTTGAGATATATTTTTTCATATGAAGGTTGATATTTAAAGGAAATTGTTCAAAATCGTGTCGTTCCAAACTAGAGTCCGAACTGAATCGACATTCAACATCATGTTTGCCAGACAGAAAACCAATCAGTTCCCAGCTCCAGCATGAACCCTTACCCTTGCAAAGTTTCTGTAAATAATGTGTATATTCAGATTATGAAATGTTGAAGTTTTGACAACCACACAGACACAACATACAATCATATACAATACTTCTCTCTGAGAAAACTAAATACTAACCAGATCTGCAAAAATACCTAATCTGATGAAATGTACATCTAAAACAATATTTGTATATGAATGACACAACAGTTGCTTAAAATGTGTGTAAAAGAAAGGGCTGCTCAGCTTAAAATGTGAAACTAAAGTGAGAAGTGTTGAACTTGTGGGTCAGAGAAGGCCCCGATCCACAGACATCAAGCGTGTGACACTTTTACACTACATCTGTACGTCAATACATACTGGAAATGTGTGAAAAACGTGTAAAACATCATTATTAATAATGTGTGTTTGATTCATAATTCTGCTGCTTGAACTGATTTTATCAAATGAGAGAGAAACTTGGGCCAACATACTTTGCTGAACCTGGAACAGCAATTTTGTGCAAAATGTACCCACCCAAACCCTAAATTATCCCTAAAATCAGAGAAAAATATATTTGACATTGGTTGACAAGTGTCTAATCCTAACTCTCCATGAACCGTAAACATATCGCTCAAATCTCTTACGATTTAGGAGATGTTGACCCAAGGATGTCTCTGAGAATCCGGAAAGCCTGACTCTGCCATGTGTTGCTGCTTTGCTTGTGTGTTGTTACACATTTTTAAATTACTTATGGAGCTTTTCCACACTTATTTTAGGAGATCAGAAAGTGTTCACACAACAATATTATAGAAAACTGCAAAACATAACATCAAATGCAAGTATTATGAACCTTAGTAATTAGATGTTCAAGTAAAAACAGCAACGCATTGGTCTGCGTTAACCAATCTACTACCTTGAATTACTTCACAAAGTTCTTTGTGTTTAAATGTTGCCAGGTCAGCACTACAAATCCACCCCTAATAATAACAATAAAAGTTTAAGGGTACTATTTTGTGGAACACCAAACAACATATTTGAGAAATGACCTTACAGTGATAATCAATAGTAAGCAATGTTGTGTGGCTATAAACATTCTTCAAAATATCTTCTTTTCTTGTTTTCATGTTTTTTAGAGTAAAGAAAGTCTTACAGACTAAAAACTGTTTGACATACTACAACATAACTCCATTTGAATGAAAAAGTCTTCCAACTTCCACTTTATTCCAGAGAGTTTTGTAATAAATACTTGTGGCATATATGCGGAGTTAAGCCATAATTGTGCGTTATGTGTTGAAGTTGAACTTTTGCCATTGGTCACAATGCCTCAGTTGACGTTAACATGACCTTTGCTTGAGGAATTCACATGCTCGCTTACATTAGATAAGCAGCAATACCAACACTTTAGATATGACATTATCAATAGTCCCTAAAAGAGCAGTCTCAGTTATTGCTTTTCTACAGGCCAGCTCATAAAATACTGGCTTAAAGAGGTCTGAAAACCAAGCTCCATTAAAACTTCATAGACGATCAAATCTAATTCTACAGCCTAACACTTGAAGAATCAATACCATACTGTGCAAGTGTCGAAAACGAAATCTTTTTAGAAGACGCATCTCCCATGAGCTCTGCTCTTTGGGATCAATGATATGACTGAAAATGCAATTTGCAATCCCCAACATGGACAAGACGAGATTATCAGAGCAAATTGATTTTCTTGTTGGTCGGGACACTATCAGTGAACGGCTTAAACCCTTTCTCGAAATTTTATGACAGCTATTTGTAATCCAAGGGCATTTTTAAGAATGAAAACCGTCTTTCTCAAGCAGTTTGGTGTATCGCCGGACATCATAAGATGGAAGTGTTACTGCTACACACTTCAGTCTGCAAAGCTTTTTTTGTCTTTTTATCTCCTAAAGAAAAACTGAACCAAATCATAAATGTACATCTACTTTACAACCTCATGCTTCATTTTCAATCTACAATCTTGTATAACAAACTCATGTCACGCAGCACTATCTGCAGAGCAAAATACTCAACAATGTTATGTTTTAGAGGATCTGGGTGCCTTACTTTTATACTTTATTTAAAAAGCAATTTTCCAGCTGTGTCAGCGTAACTGAAGTCTTACCTGTGGGGTTTTCTGTGCTTTCCAGGTGAGCTGCTGGCTTTCTGGAGATGTGTGAAGAGTCTCGGGTTGTTCTTCAGCAAACTGTCCTCAGACGCTTCATCCAACCTCAGCTGTGGTATTGTGTGTCCAAACGCCATCCTGTCTCGTTCCCTTTAAAACTTTAGAATTAAACTGATTTCATCAAACATAGAGCTGTCATTTGATGGGCAAATTTCTTCTACATTTGTGTTGTTCAGAGAACCCAACAGTCAGTGATGATGTTCATCATCTCTTCACGTGAAGCTGAAGATGTGTGCTTTCTGGATTCAGGGATGAGATTAAAGGAGAATGTCAAACGCTGAAGTCAATTTAAAGGAACAGTTCACTCAGTACTTTAATGTTTGTCATAGATTTACCCTCATTTGTGCTCAATGTTTCTTTTTTTGTAGACACATTTGTAATTGTGTCAGGTAACATGTGTTAATTTGGTTCATATTAATGCTGTATTTAATAAATTGCTTTTGAAAGAGCCGGCTTCCAGCTGCCTGCAACATTGAGTAATCCAAGTGATGAGAAGAGAGGAAGATCCAAAGGGTTTTAATAAGAACAGACTTACAAAGCAAAAAGACAAATAAAGAACAAAGAATATAATCCAAAAGACAAGATAATTAAAACAAGACCCAGGCACGAACACCATTGCAACAAACACCAAACACCCAAAGGAAAGACTGACAATCAGACGACTGAAACACACAAAGGAAAGACTGACAATCAGACGACTGAAACACCCAAAGGAAAGACTGACAATCAGACGACTGAAACACCCAAAGGAAAGACTGACAATCAGACGACTGAAACACCCAAAGGAAAGACTGACAATCAGACGACTGAAACACCCAAAGGAAAGACTGACAATCAGACGACTGAAACACCCAAAGGAAAGACTGACAATCAGACGACTGAAACACACAAAGGAAAGACTGACAATCAGACGACTGAAACACCCAAAGGAAAGACTGACAATCAGACGACTGAAACACACAAAGGAAAGACTGACAATCAGACGACTGAAACACCCAAAGGAAAGACTGACAATCAGACGACTGAAACACACAAAGGAAAGACTGACAATCAGACGACTGAAACACCCAAAGGAAAGACTGACAATCAGACGACTGAAACACACAAAGGAAAGACTGACAATCAGACGACTGAAACACACAAAGGAAAGACTGACAATCAGACGACTGAAACACACAAAGGAAAGACTGACAATCAGACGACTGAAACACCCAAAGGAAAGACTGACAATCAGACGACTGAAACACCCAAAGGAAAGACTGACAATCAGACGACTGAAACACCCAAAGGAAAGACTGACAATCAGACGACTGAAACACACAAAGGAAAGACTGACAATCAGACGACTGAAACACCCAAAGGAAAGACTGACAATCAGACGACTGAAACACACAAAGGAAAGACTGACAATCAGACGACTGAAACACACAAAGGAAAGACTGACAATCAGACGACTGAAACACCCAAAGGAAAGACTGACAATCAGACGACTGAAACACCCAAAGGAAAGACTGACAATCAGACGACTGAAACACACAAAGGAAAGACTGACAATCAGACGACTGAAACACCCAAAGGAAAGACTGACAATCAGACGACTGAAACACCCAAAGGAAAGACTGACAATCAGACGACTGAAACACACAAAGGAAAGACTGACAATCAGACGACTGAAACACACAAAGGAAAGACTGACAATCAGACGACTGAAACACACAAAGGAAAGACTGACAATCAGACGACTGAAACACCCAAAGGAAAGACTGACAATCAGACGACTGAAACACACAAAGGAAAGACTGACAATCAGACGACTGAAACACACAAAGGAAAGACTGACAATCAGACGACTGAAACACACAAAGGAAAGACTGACAATCAGACGACTGAAACACACAAAGGAAAGACTGACAATCAGACGACTGAAACACACAAAGGAAAGACTGACAATCAGACGACTGAAACACACAAAGGAAAGACTGACAATCAGACGACTGAAACACACAAAGGAAAGACTGACAATCAGACGACTGAAACACCCAAAGGAAAGACTGACAATCAGACGACTGAAACACCCAAAGGAAAGACTGACAATCAGACGACTGAAACACACAAAGGAAAGACTGACAATCAGACGACTGAAACACCCAAAGGAAAGACTGACAATCAGACGACTGAAACACCCAAAGGAAAGACTGACAATCAGACGACTGAAACACACAAAGGAAAGACTGACAATCAGACGACTGAAACACACAAAGGAAAGACTGACAATCAGACGACTGAAACACACAAAGGAAAGACTGACAATCAGACGACTGAAACACCCAAAGGAAAGACTGACAATCAGACGACTGAAACACACAAAGGAAAGACTGACAATCAGACGACTGAAACACACAAAGGAAAGACTGACAATCAGACGACTGAAACACACAAAGGAAAGACTGACAATCAGACGACTGAAACACACAAAGGAAAGACTGACAATCAGACGACTGAAACACACAAAGGAAAGACTGACAATCAGACGACTGAAACACCCAAAGGAAAGACTGACAATCAGACGACTGAAACACCCAAAGGAAAGACTTTTATACTTGGGAATAAATGAAGTAATAAGAAACTGCTGAGGAAACAATCAAGACAGGACCAATGAAACTAAAGAACACAAAAGACTACAAAACACATGACAAGAACAGGAACCAATAGGACTTAACCGAAAGATCCAACATACAGGGGAACACAAGACACACATCGTAACACTGCCGTGATAAAGTGAAGTCACGTCATCTTTATAGTACATTTCATGTAGTGTTTTAAACCAGCTTAACCAGCCAAACCATCTATTAAGTACATATCTATATAACAAGAGATTTTAAGAAGGTTTGGTTTCAATTTACTACTGCAGAAAACTTTTTTTTCTGTTTTTGGTTGTTTCACAAGTCTTTCTGGGAACATGACGGTATAAATGTTTCCAGAGTAGGGACTTGAATACTTGAATACTACAGTTTAGATATCCTTTTAAAACCCTTTTTTAAATGTACTGGACTGAAAGATCCGCTGTAATGCAGTTTTCCTTCCACATCATTTTCTCTCTCATCAGTCACTAACCTAAAAAAGGATAATTAGGGTGAAAATGTTAATGTACTTTCTACAAATGGGCCACATGTCTCTGGTGACAGCTCACTAAAACTGAGCTATTCATCTTTAAAAATGTGAGAGCTGAAGCAAGCCGACCCATTGAAGTGAAGGAAAGGCCGTATTTCAGCGATCTGAGCGAGTCGCCTTCATTTACTCTCAACATGCAGAAGGCCATCTGAAGTGTGAGGGAGTTTTAAAGACAAGATCATGCAGAAAAGCTGTGAAATATAACATTTCATTACCTACTTCATTTCACTTTATAGCGGTTGCATAATTAGACGGCTCTTCAGACGATGAAATGTTCTTTCATTTGGGTCACAAAATACAATCTTTATCATCTGTAGTGTCACATCAGACTAAGCAGATTGGATGAAAGAAGGACAAAAATAGTGTCGTGTAGAAAAAAGTGATGAGTAAAAACCACGTAAAGTTACTGGACATGGGTTCTTTTGTGACCCAAACTAAACTTCTGGAATTTTATCTGAAGACAGGCAAAAGATATAGAAAATAGCTGACATTAACTACAGAGGTAAATGTATGTAATGCCGGTGTGTTTATTTGAGGACAATAGATACTCGCTTTAGTCTGCAGTGATTAACATTCTGCTAAACAGATGAATTTAGATATTTAGTATTGTGTTGTATTAGAAGTCATGGTGTGTGTTTCTAGAATCACTCTTCCATTTCAAACACTAGAGTGCAGAGTTTCACAAGAAATGTACAAGTGCAAAAGACATTACAGAGTTTAAATTCATCAACTTTAATGTTATTTTTTATATTTTATTTTGTATATAGTTTTTTTTATTAAATTTGACCTTGTAAACTGTTGGCCATAAGTTTTCAGAATGTTGTAACACAATCTGTCTGTAAATCTTAGATGACCTATGATGGCCAAATCAGCAAAAAAAGTGAAGAGATAAGTGAAGAACACATTTTTTTCCACTTTAACATAATTAAAATAACCAGGTTTTTAATGAAAAACTTGCTTGCAATAAATGTAAAATATACCCAAAAAAATAACCAGGATTTACTTACTCTCGTGTAATTTCAAACCTGCAAACCAGATTAACTTTTCTTTTGTAAAACAAAAACTAAGATATTTTAAATCATTTTTAGGTGAACTACTCCTTACAAAAGAAACCCACATGGGAACCAATGATGTATTCCATCTTCATGCTGTATGAAAATCTTTTTAAATGTGATTTTGATATATGATTTTATAACATTCCATATGACTTTTCTACTGCTCTGTGTGCGGATGGTTATCAAAGTTTCACATTAAATGAGCAGAACGTTTTTTTGAAGACATCAGTGTAAAAGAAATCACTTAAATGATAATTTACTAAATCAAGGATGCGTGAAACTGAAGTGAGGAAACATTAGCGTTGTCTAATGATGTTACTTGTTCAGCTCGTTTCTCTTTGTCTACAAATGAGCTCAAATCAAATTACAACACATTGAATATTATTTAAATGACAACTCATCAAAATTTCAACATGCTAATGATATATTAAAGTCATTTCCATCACACAAATATTTGGTCTAATCTAAATACTCTACAAATGTGTGTGGTTCCGCTTCCGACTAATTAAATGACGGCTGCCAAATAACTTGTCATTGAATATTTTATTTGCAAATGAAGTATTAATAACTCAGAGTCCGTAAAAATATACAATATTTTACGTGTAGAGGGACATATTTACAAGAATGGATCTTTTTGAAAATCAACAAACTGGTTTACCAAACTCAAAATGAGTGCAGAGAGATGAGAATTCCTTTAGTCTCACAGTCCCTGATGGTGACTTGTGGGCAAAACAGGCCCGCTTCAAAACCAAAGCTGCAAAAAATCAACAAAAAAAAGCTGCATACATTAAGTGTAAATAAAAGCAATGTGACATCGATAATCCAAACAGAAACCAGACATACAAAGAGGACGCTGGTCATATTTACACTTACAGCTGAATACAGGTTTGAACACAGAAGCAAAGCATTCCCAATATCTGACCTGTAGGCCAAAACATGCAGTCCCCTTCCGAAGGAAAAGACATACTGCAACTAACACTTCTATGGAGAGTCAAAGGAGTCTTTCTGAGACGTCATGTGTGATAGCCACGCTGGATAACAATGATCGGTTACATATAGTCAATACATTTTTAAATGAGGGCGCTATTATAAAACACATTGCAGACGAACTTTGAAGGATTTTAGGCCTGAACTTCTATTCAGAGAATGCAACGTGAGCACCACTTTAAAATGAACTGGTGCGAGCTCTGATACTTCTTAAATACTTTGCTACGATGCTTCTTTAGGATTAATAATGAAAGCTATAAGATAACCTTCCGTGAAAACGTGAACTAGGGTTGTGTTGTTGCCAGGATAAATGCATTAGAAGGCTTAGAAATCCAAAAGCTGAATAAAAACCGTGGGAAGACAAGCAATTAAAGGTTAAGGGGTTAATAAAAGTTTAATAAAAGCACATATATTATAAAGGCTGTGTACTGTTGTGTACTCTCTGAACGTTATATGGGGATGGTTAATGAAATACCCCGAAATGAAATTCTGTTACAAATTGTTTTATTTATTCCAAACCTGTATGGATATCTTTTTTGGATATCATTTTGATAACAACAAGGGCATCATTTTGGAAAGATGTTGGCCACTGTGATTTCTGGGGATCAACTGACTACCATAAAAGGGAAAATTGAAATTGATCATATTTTGGTTTCAGTACATTCTTTACAATATCTGATGTTGTGCTCAAAAGAAGAAAACTTTAAATATTTTTTCTACCATGGTAACAAATGGTGCCCCAGACATGTCAGTTTATAACATTCTTCCAAATATCATTTTTAGTATTTAAAATACTATGAGAATTGGAACAACTTCGGGGTGAGTTATCCATGAATTTCCATTTTGAGATTCTATCCCTTTAATGCATCTTTGATAAATTAAAAAGAAAATATGAGGTATAAATAATTCAACACTTAAAATGTTATAATACTTGAATCTTTCACCATTTGTTCTCTCTGAAGGATCTGACGGCACATCACTGCTTGTGAACTGCTGTAATTCGTCGTCTTTATAGAAGGCTAAGCATTCAGAACACAGAAGAATTGACCCAATTTGAGGGTTCTGGCAAAGCACAAAACTCACACTCAAATCATTCTGATTTCAGCTTAGAGGTAAAGATGCTGGACATCCTCAGTGAGGTTTGGAAGCGAAGCACTCGGCCTGTGTTCCCTGCCCTTACACTTCCCATCATTCACTCGCCACATTGAGTGACAGGCCATCCATCATACTTACTGACCACAGTCCACCCAGCAACTCCTGGAGATACCACTCTAGAGAACGTGCGATTTATGAGGTTGTGTCAGACAGTGTACACTTGGGGAGAGATTGAGCTCCATGTATACTGAACATGATCATGGAACGCGGATAAGAATAAGATTCCTAAGAGTTGGTGGCATATGAGGATGGATTGTTTGTGGGTGTCTTGAACTTGCTTCCTCGCATCTTCTGGCTTTTGCTCTCTTAAATATTTTCATAAGGTCCATTAGTGGCAGACATATAACAAGCCGTTTAGAAGGAAATTATTCTACTCATTAAAGGGAGGTTAGCGGGTCGGGGGAACATTGACAAATGATTACTTCCCAAAAATGCATAATACCTCATCTACATCTTTATTATGGCCTATAACCCCAACCTCAACTGATAACTTAAAGAATACTGTGTGCATATATTTATCTGTATGTACATTATAAAACAACATCATGTGTACATTACTCGTGGGACTGCCTCTTTGTGCTCAAGTTCTTTCTCCAGCGACAGCGGCTTTACACGTGGCGTCCAAGATGCCCATTGTTCATCCGGCATGTTGTGAAAAAATGAAAGAGAATGAAAACTCGGAGGAGGAAATTACAGCGAAGGCACACAAAGTAGGCAACTCATCCATTTCAAATCTTAAAAAGCGAGTCCATCCCGAGGGCTCAGAGCTAATGGAGAAGGTTATGATGAAGCCACGGTGTGTGTGACACAAAAAAGACAGCCATCTTGAGACAGTCCACGGTGTGTTTGTGA
>CM065656.1:23901469-23931408 GCA_033220385.1 Triplophysa yarkandensis
AGTTGTCTGAGAAAGAAATTTAGTTTTGGGGTCGTTCTTATTGTTGTGAGTGTTATTTTGAAGTTATTTAAAAATTCTCTTCCTAAAACATTCTCAAAACGTTATTTTATGTTTCTTAGAGAATGACTCCCAAAAATAACTAAACAAGAAACAAACTGCAACATTATGAAAAGTTTGTGTTTAAAGAAAGTTATGTTCATTGAATTATTTCACCCTGTGCTGTATTTAATGTAAAACTTGACTGACTTCAGATCAGAAGGTATAAGGTCTCACATCAGACCTGTATTATGTTTAAAACACAATTAAAGGCCTGATCCCTTTGAAATGATCTCAGGGTTAAACTTAAAATCACAATCCTGATTTTCAGCTCCACAGTCATTGTGCTCACTTATTTTACCACTTGCTTTACATCACGACCTCCTTGACTTTGATCAGACAGAGTGTTAATTAAAGGATGTTGTGAAATGTGTCCGTCTGTATGTCTATGTAAACTCATTAACATATGTGTGATGCGTTGCTCTACTGGAACTCCAGCCGATGGGATGGACTGAAATGATTTTTTCTCTGGACCGTGAGTTAACGCTTGTGTCAGAGGCTCGTGATGAAGGAGAACACACGGAGCTCGCTCACAACACCTTCATCACGAGCTGCTAGCACAGTTTACTCATCATCTGTGTGCTGGGCATTCTGAGACTGGTGAAATGTTCACCGGCCAATGAATGCTTATGACAGCGAGCAGGTGTTCACTGATAAGGGCGGTTAACTGTTGGGTTTGGACGAAGGTTTGATCCAACTCATCTACAGAACTGAAGACAGCTAAATAGATTGTAAAACAATACAGAACTCGGATGAGATGTGTGTGCTGGAGAAATCATCCGACAGTGCTTGAACATTAGTTGTTGTTGTGTGCCATTTGTGACAGCTTGACTGAATTGGGTTGTTCTCTTGCTTTGTTAAGTGTTGGTCAACTGTTCAAGTAGAACTAACTGTTAGGATGAAACAAGAACAAAGCTCTTGGTTTACCGGTCTCTTTTTATTGAGTCACATTCAGCAGTCCAAATGCCTGCTGAAGTCTCGTCTGTAGGCACAGCACCTGGCCACATGGTGCGCTGACAACAACCTGCTTCTGAACACCACCAAGACCAAGGAGCTCATTGTGGACTTCAGGAAACAGACAGGACGCACGCACGACCCAACCCACATAAACGGGATGGTTGTTCAGCGTGTCTCCAGCTTCAAGTTCCAGGGAATCACCATCTCTGAGAACCTGTCCTGGAACTCTAACACCTCCAGCCTGCTCAAGAAGGCTCACCAGCGCCTCTTCTTTCTCAGGACACTGAAGAAGAACCAGCTGTCTTCAGCCATCCTGGTGAACTTTTATAGGTGTACGATCGAGAGCATCCTGACCAGCTGTATCACAGCTTGGTATGGGAACTGCTCAGTGGCTGACTGCTGGGCGCTGCAGAGGGTGGTGAAAACTGCCCAACGCATCACAGGAACAACACTTCCTGCTATTGCGGACATCCAGAGGAAACGCTGTCTTCGTCGAGCTCGCAGCATCCTCAAGGACTCGTCTCACCCTGACCAAAGACTGTTCACCCTCCTGCCCTCTGGGAGGCGCTTCAGGAGCCTCCGGACAAGGACAACAAGACTGAGGGACAGCTTTTTCCCTAAAGCTGTCTCCTTACTGACCTCTGACACCCCTCACCCCCCCCCCACCTTACACACAGACTCCTCCCCCCTCTATAACACTACACCTGCTATTACTTATTTAAAATACTCTTCACAATAACCAGTTGTTACATGCACTACTGTTCACTCAGTAACACTGGACAATCCATTTGCACACGGAAAACAAAATTCCAATGCACTTTACCATCCACTACAATACTGTAATTTATGTTTATAGTTCTGTCTAAAGTGTACATACACTTTACATAATGTATAGTTTGTTCATAGCACACCTGCCTGTATATCTGCCTGTATATTAACCTGTAAATCTGTCCATAATACTTATCTATATTCATATATTCTGTATTATTATTGTATATATACATATATAACCTGTATTTACTGCTTATTGCACTTCTGGTTAGATGATAACTGCATTTCGTTGCCTTGTATCCTACATGTGCAATGACAATAAAGTTGAATCTAATCTAATCTAATCTAATCTATTGTAAAGTGCAACTAACTGTGTAGTGACAGTAGGATAAAATAAAACTGTGTTCAATAAAGGAGAAGACTTTTTAAATTACTGTACTCAGCAAAATGTGATTTGTGTGTATTATCAATAATTATAAATGTATTTGTTTATTTAAATGTCAAATCTAGAAATCCCCGGTCTAGACATTTAGCTCTCTTTAAGTCTCCAACTGATGAATATTGAATAATAATCTCAACAGAGAGGTTTTAATATCATTGCCTGGCTGATGAAAACTTTACGTTCTTATCAAAGTTTTTTGTCGGAGTTCATTATGCTAGGTTGAGCACTTTTGAAACAGCGTGTAGTTTTACCAAAAGATATTGAAGAATAATTGGAATATTATTATCCATTTCTTAGCTTTTTATGTGATATAATGTACACCAGACGTATTGTCATTGGTTTTAAAGAATGCACAATGACTAAGGCCTTACCAATGAGGGCAAGGGGAGGTAGTTTTCCCACACTCTTGCCCTTATCCAGAACTTTTTCCCATTTGTAGTTGATGGGATCAGATCCATCAGATGACTTACAGCTCAGTTTGACATCACTGCCCTCCAGGAGCCTGCCCTCCATCCAACACCGGGGCTTTGAGGGCTTCACTGGAAATGAGAGAGGAGAAACATGTTCATGTTACACTCGTGTTCTTTTTAATGTTTATATTATGTACACTATAACAGATGAAGTCACTGTTTTTCACAACTGTCTTATACACTCAAAGTCAATTTTTGTAACTTATATTTTTATTGTTATTCAATATTTCTGACTGTGATGGGTCGCCACAATAATTCTGTAAATACTTTTTAACAGATTATTATTATTATCATCATCATCATCATCATCGTCGTCGTCGTCGTCGTCATTCATCACCATCAACACCACCACCACCACCATCACCATCACCATCATTATTATTATTATTATTATTATTATATGTTTACTTCTGTGTGTATGCGTGTTCATTGCTGTGTGTTCATGGTTGGTGTGTACCGTTGGTAAGTTCACTACTATGTGTTTGTTCACTGCTTTGTGTTTTCATGGTTGGCATGTGTTCACTGCAGTGTGTATGTTAACTACTGTGTGTATGTTAACTACTGTGTGTGTGTGTGTGTGTGTGTGTGTGTGTGTGTGTCTGTGTGTGTGTGTGTGTGTGTGTGTGTGTGTGTGTGTGTGTGTGTGTGTGTGTGTGTGTGTGTGTGTGTGTGTTCACTGCTTTGTTTGTGTACTTTGGTTGTATGTCATGACATTTTAACAAAAGGATATACTTTGAAGAATGAAGGATAGCAGAAGTTCAAATGCACATTTAAAAACACTGTTATCCCTGTTCAAGTATCTTTTTTGAGACTTTAAGACTCTTTCTCATATGAAACAGTAAATAAGATATTTGGAAAAATGACTCTTTAGGTTGTGTGTCCATATGGATGTCAAAGAGGGGGTCGTGTTGTCTGGGTACCAACATTCTTGAAATACCTTCTTTTGTCAAGTCTGGAATAACAGGAGGGTGAACTATCATTTGAATGAATAAAAAAAAAAAAAACAAGTTCCATCAAACTTGCATAAACCGCACACTACCATTTTTGTTGAGGAACACAAAGAGACAATCAATCACAACATTTGGCATGATGACATTTTGGGTCGAGGTTCAGGACACCCATCTGACCCAGCACAGCAGATCTAAACTGACAGAGAAGTGAAATAACGTCCGTCTCGCTTCCAAACAGTCCCGCTGACATCCCTCATACCCAAGCATTGGTCATGTATAGTTATAAAGGTCAAGTTCAGAGAGATCAGAATGACAGTTAAGAGTGGGACTGTGAACCCTGTCCACTATTGACGATCCTCTCAATAAACACATGAACACGTCAAACACATTGTCAAGTTTCAGAGTCAACACCATGGTTGAAGGTTTAACATAAGCGCTTTCAAACTATGAACTTTGTTTGCAAGTTTGCCTCCGATCTCCCAAGATCCTCCATCCCTTTCTCATTCTCTCAACGTTATGATAATGTAACTGAAATTAACAAAATAATCTCTGCACTGTAGTGTGTTTATATAGCGGTGGGAGAAAAAATGAAAGAATAAGAGAGAGGAAGACGGGATGGTAGCAGGAGGATTATGGGAAGCAAAAACTCAGCTACTATTCTTTGATACGGTAATAAATGAAAGAAATTCCAGCGTGAATGCCTGATTTACATCAATCCATCTTTACCTTTTCTCTTTCTCTATGTCACATCAATAGCTTCAAACTGCCGAGCCAACAATAAGACCGACCATAAGCCGGAGATGAGTCGAAATATAAAGAAATGTTTATGTTTCCTTCTCTTCACCTTTCTGAGCAATGCGGAATCAAATATCAAGCCTAAATGATGGAATCGCTGCCGTCTAATAATGGAAACCAGAGCGAATTATTGAATCATGTGAAGTTCATCTCCAGCTCATTTGTGATGACAGGAAACGGTTTGGGTAGAAGAAGAGAAATCACATGTGTTCCTGATTCTATCTTTTGTGTTCTTTAAAGATGGAGCTCAATCAAGGCTTTCTTCTTCAACTGTTTCATATTAATGTCATCTTTCATTAACATCCCATCCGAAAACAAACGTCAGAGCCCAGCCAGAGTTTTTGCACCGCTAATACAACAAATCTTATTTCTAGTTTAAGTCAATAACTGAGAAATTGTGTCATTTGAATGACGGAGAAATTGAATCACAGTAAGGCTGGCAGATAGAGGAAATGATTCCTGGAAGAAGAGAACGCTGTGGGCCTTACCCAGCACAATGAGGTTGACTTGGCTCCAGTGGTATTTTCCTCCGGTTTTGACCTTGCAGTGGTATTCTCCAGAGTCTGTTAGCTGCAGATCACCGATCAGAAGAGAGGCGTCTCCATTCAGGTAGTCGCCTGCGAAGGACAGCCGGCTGGCAGGGTTGTCATTGATGTAGACCTCGTTGTTGAAAAATGTGATGATCTAAAATATAACAGAAAGGGAATTAATTTGCATATAAGGGGCATTTAAGAAGTACAACAATAATACGTGAGTAACGATGTTAACTGTTAAGTATTGTGACACATCCCACCAGTACATGTGGTCAGTTGTACTTTGAAAATATATCAGATATAAAAAATAACCCAAAAGTGAAAATATGTTGACTTATAAAATCTTTAATGCTTGTTTTAAATCATTTCAGTCATATTGAGGCTCCCTTGAAATTTTGTTATAAAACATTGAATAAACTGTTTTAATTATTTGAAGTGATGACAAAAAAAGTTGTGCCAAAAATTATGCCAATATTTAATTGCCCTATTTTCATTTCAAACCTATATAACTTTCTTCTATACAAAAAAGGATAATTTGAAAAATGAACAACAGTGGTGCCAATTCACTTTGGTTTTGTGACTTTGGCAGTGGTTTTGTGTCCCTACAACACAAGCGAATCAGGACATCAGTTGTTCCCCTATCAACATTCTTCAGAATATTTTCTTTAGTTTACTGTAAAAAAATTTTAAATGACAAGAGGCTGAGCAAATGATGACAGAATACACAAATATGGCCTTGATTAAATATGAATATTGATTACATGCCAACAGCTTAGTTGAAACAAAATATTTCTGAAGGTACCCTACCTCTGTCATTTAATACACACGCGAAAAATTCTATATAAGATCCATATTATCTTTTTAAAGGAAATTTATAATTTTATGATCCCAGACCTACAATAACACACAAAGCTGTTTCTCGAACCCAGGCCCTTTCTGCCCATGAGAAGGATGCTAAATGGCTGTCGCTCGCACACAAACACTACTGCCAAAACACACACACACACACACACACACACACACACACACACACACACACACAAACACACGCACATGCACACACACGGTTTGATGGTGACAGCCACCTTAACGCCTGCAGTAAAGGACTAAACTTTTCTGTCACTACACATCAACACACTTGCAGTCGGGTCCACCTGCTGGAACTGTCTGCACTTCATACACAAACAACAACACAATGACAAAACTCTCACTGCAACTCATTTGCATCTCTGGCAAAACATCTGTGATTCGCCCTCCATCGCTGACAGTCCTATCACTGTCAGATTATTTATTTATTTAGATAACAACTGACTTTAACAATGCTCTGGTATGTCATATTTCCAATATAACTAAACAAGTTGACATTTACAGATATTATTTCTTACATCCAATCTTTCAAAGAAAAAGGGAGATGTTTCTGATATGTGTAAGAATATAAAAAAATATATCGCAATCAGATAATAAATCATTGAATCTTAAAGCATGAAGGCTGACACAGATTGACTTTTCCCTGATGAATGATTGCGTGCCGCTGGAGAAAAGTGTTAAAACAATGTAAGCTTCATGCTGGAAGATTCATAGATAAGAAATTGCTGTTGTCTGTTCGTGTTTACTGCATGTGAGACAAAGAGAAATGAGGGGCAGTGTCTGTTGTATTTCAGAGACCAGAGAGAGACCAGAGAGATAGAGAGACCAGAGAGACCAGAGAGAGAGAGAGAGAGAGAGAGAGAGAGAGAGAGAGAGAGAGAAAGAGACCAGAGAGACCAGAGAGAGGGAGACCAGAGAGAGAGAGACCAGAGAGAGAGACCAGAGAGAGAGAGAGAGAGACCAGAGAGAGAGACCAGAGAGAGAGAGAGAGAGACCAGAGAGAGAGAGAGAGAGACCAGAGAGAGAGAGACCAGAGAGAGAGAGACCAGAGAGAGAGACCAGAGAGAGAGAGAGAGAGACCAGAGAGAGAGAGAGAGAGAGAGAGAGAGAGAGAGAGACCAGAGAGACCAGAGAGACCAGAGAGACCAGAGAGAGAGAGACCAGAGAGAGAGAGACCAGAGAGAGAGACCAGAGAGAGAGAGAGAGAGACCAGAGAGAGAGAGAGAGAGAGAGAGAGAGAGAGAGACCAGAGAGAGAGAGACCAGAGAGAGAGAGAGAGAGAGAGAGACCAGAGGGAGAGAGAGAGAGAGAGAGAGAGAGAGAGACCAGAGAGAGAGAGAGAGAGAGAGAGAGAGAGAGAGAGAGAGAGAGAGAGAGAGAGAGAGAGAGAGAGAGAGAGAGAGAGACCAGAGAGAGAGACCAGAGAGAGAGAGAGAGAGACCAGAGAGAGAGAGAGAGAGACCAGAGATAAGCATAAATATATTTGATTTGACAGTTTTGATGTACCGTATATTTTTATTATTTATTTATATTTTGTTTTTAATTATGGACATTTTACTTGCTTTTGTTATTTTTAATTTATTTACAAACTTGTTTATAATACAGCCGACAAGTAAAATTTATTTATTTAATTAAATGTTTTATAAAGTTTATATTTTCTTTCTGCAAATAATTGTTGTGCCTTGTTTTTCACTTCATTGTGAAGGCAACATTTCCATGTTTTGTTAAGTTTTAAGTAGTTAAAAGAAGTGTTTCAGTAGTTTTAGCTAAACATTCTGAGTTCTCACCACACGTTGTTTGACGTTAGGTTTCTGTAAGATCCACTCGATGTCCAGCGTCTGTCCATTCGACTGCCAAAACTGGTGATGGCAAGGTAATGTTGCGTTGTCCCCAACAACTCTCTTCATCTCGGTCTGAGCTCCAGCTGAGAGCAAACCCAATAACACTGCAAAGAAACACAAACACAACATTACTATAAAATACATACAATGTAACACAAAGCTCACATTTACACGTCTGAGTTCTGTTACACATCCATTTATTACCAAAACAAATGTCTATTCTTTTCATTTTCCAATTAAACCAGATTAACAAACATATAGGGAACAACCAACAATATTCTTTATAGTTGCGTGTGTATAAAAACACAACACACTTTTTATTTACATTCCCCAATATGTTACGGAACAACATTTTTATTTGTTCACGAATTTAGCATAACTTTAGAAAGTTTGCGAAGCTGTCATGACTTCCACTCCGTCCCCAATGCTGTCCCAGAGGATTTAAAGCACGGACAGACATGTGGAAGAGCTGAACCCTTTGCAGGGAATGTGAATGTATAGTTCCTCCTGCCACAGGGATCCTCAGTCATTTACTGGAGGCTACGGCTCATCGCCAGAGGCTTGACTCACATTATAGACAGGCGTCACGAGGATTAATGTACAAGTCCGGAGTCCAACAGGGTCCGGGAATATAAAGGGATGCGCAATTCTTTCCACCTGGCCAGAAGATTTTGCGTGGCAAACAATACAAGCCGCCGCAGCTCAGTCTTCTATATAAACCAACAGATATTTATGGATCTCCGGCATTAGCATGACATAGCACTTAATCTGCTGTCGGAATATCTCAAATAGCTGTGTACCTAACTCTAATGCAACCCTTGCTAAAAAGGATGCCAGCACAGCAATATAACCTGCCTGTGTAAATATTATGACATTTCCTCCTCTAGCTCAACAACCCAAGGGAACATACAGAGCTTGCCAGGCCGTATAGCGAAGCACATGCTTGGGATTGATAGACATGTAGTTTTAAGTGCGTTTCGTCTGGCTCTGCTCATTTGACACTCATCACTTCATGATAAGAACGCATGCAGCACGTGTCGGAGGAAAAGCAAAGCTGGTGATGAGCTGAATGACATACAAGAGACATCACCTGTGCCCAAACACTTGTACTGCTCATTCCACAACTAACAGACTACAATACATCTCCTGTGGCCAATATGTTTATTATATCTTTTACATAATAAACTCATATTTAAAAGAAAAGTCTGCATATATTTAAACAAATGTTGCTTAACACCACAGCTTCATTAAGTCTATGCAGACATATATGAATATGCAAATATAGCCCCACCTCCACATCAAATACATTACATTTACATTTATTCATTTGGCAGACGCTTTTATCCAAATCGACTTACAAGTACTGTGCAATAGTCAATCATGTAATGGATTTATGATGTCATTAGCTGGGGTAAGTTTCAACACACATATTTTAAAGTGTCTAAGGTCATGTTTAGTAGTTTGATGACAGCAAAAATGATACTTTTAACATAGTCCGTCATTAAGATTTTTAAAAACACCACATAAAGATATAAACAACTTTTAGACAAACATTTTATCATGATTTACATCATCTCAAATATGCATAATTTTCTTTGTTCGGTTAAACACAGAGGAAGATATTTGGACAAATGCTTGGAACAGTGATTGGACCCCACTGACAGCAATACTAGGAACAAAAAGAACTTTCTGACGGCCAACAAAAAAAACAGAAAAATAATAAGTATAGTAATTATTAGGGGTCAAGTAGTGTACCGTTATAAACATACTTCTAAATATCTTTCTCTTTGTTCATCAGATAAGTTATTTTTGGGTGAATTGTCCTTTTAAGAACTTCTTTTAACACAGGGAGTTAATACGTTTCATCTTGAGTTTAAGGCACCGTATCCCATTATCTTCTAGACAGTAGGTGTCCATTAGCATAATTCATGTTATATGGAAATGTATGTATAGTACCTGAAGTTATTAGGGATGGTGGAGTATTTTAATGAGAGAACTGTATTGGTTTCTTTAGGTTAGATCCTACAGACGTTGTTATTAACAGTGAGCTCCTGATTCAGCTCCGTGGTCTCAAAGGGCCCGTCAGGCCTCAGGCAATGAGAAGAATTAAAAAATGATAAGAGTTTCTATGGCTGTCCGTCTATCTGTGTGAACTGTCAAACTAAAAGTGTGAGTCAGCAGAAAAGCAGCATGCAGCTCGCCTGCAGCCAGCCCCGCTTCATGATTTTTTAATGCATTGCTTGCACCTTCCATCATCTGGTGTGATCTCCTATGAGTCAGAGTTACAGGGAGAGAGGAGTGTGCGTGCGTGTGTGTGTGTGCGTGCGTGTGTGCGTTCGTGTCTGTGTGTGTGTGTGTGTGTGTGCGTGTGTGCGTGTGTGTGTGTGCACAAGACTACACTAGAAAGGAATGTTAGAAATGTATTTGTGACTATGTATAAATCATAGCATGTGTTTGAGAGATTATGTCATTGATATTTACTAAAATGTTAGTTTTACATAACTATTAACTTAAGTCGTCTTTACTAATAAAGGTACAGTTTAAATGGTCAAATAAGAACTTATTGTATTTATTGTATTTATTTTAAACGAACCTAAATGACATTTGTAACCTTTTAAATAGCAAACGCTCTGAATCTAAATCTCTGATCGAACCGTCTGAGAACGGAGAAAGAAGAGAGTTGTATTTAGTATGTGTGTGTCAGGCCAGAATAGATCTCCTGAGACCTTTACTTTGATTTGCTCTTCTGTTAAACACAAAACTTCTTTTTGTCACGCCGATCCCCATCTGAATTACAGTCTCTGCCTGAGCCATCCTACTAATCCATTTCTCTTTGCACATCCAGACCAACAGGTGAGTGTGTCTAAATGCTCAGATCTGAGTCTTAAGACTCATATTTCCTCAGACGAAATGTTCCTCAGCTGCTGAGTCATTCCCTCTCTGTTACCGGTTACAGATGGACATTATAATGTTGTGGAACAGATTGGTAATAAATCAAAGAAAAGAAGGAAAGCTGAATAGTTTTCTTCTGGTTTAAGACTCGGGCTGTTCTCAGAGGTTATGATGAGGATGAGGGATTGGGAACTTTGTTGACTGTAAGCGTTTGACGGATAAATACAAAAGTCAATATTGACAAGTCAGTAATGGAATATTGGCACATTGGTTACAGAAGCTTAACATGTTGCTGATGCCTGGAGCAAAGCGCTGGCACAACAACAATATAGGTTTGTTTTCACACCGAAAATGTATTTCTACATTATTCAATTAAGTCGTTTTAGCATCATTTCTCTTTAAATTTGAAAGAAGTTATTTTAAGAGACTTCATTTAATCATGTGAAGGTGATCTACATGAAAGAAATTGTACAGTAAATACACACATTACTGTGATTATTTAATATAGCATGTATTTGATTGAAAGAGTTTGTCCGTTTGTATTTTACATTTGCCAACCTTGAAGTTGTAGACAGCATTTGAACAAAGAAAATAATACAGATCATGTTCGGTATATATTACACTCTTAGAATACGGTTATAAGGATGAAAATGTTGACTGCTACTTCACCTGTTCTAATCATTCAGTCGGTTATGTCACATAATAAACTCAGAGGTGGCTTAGGGAGTTTTTGATGTCTTGTGGGTCATTGTTAGACATTTCTTAATTTTCTGTAATAAAGAAACTCTTGAACAATAAGAGTTCTGAGAAAAGGCCCTATAGGGGGAGATGTGGTCCAGTAAATCCAATCTTTCTCTCTTATTCTACTCAATGTACACAATGTCCTCCAAACAATACCTCAACATCTCCCCCATCTCCCAACTGCTCTTTAACTCTTTAATCTTTCCACTTTCATGCTTGGAAAACAATCCCTTCACTTGAAGCTCAAAGGCAGTCGGAACAATGACGATGACAATCCTCTCAGTTTAATCTGCATTGTTAGCCAACACGACAACGTCATTTGAATTAGGATTTGATGCTACAGAATTGATCTAAGAAATAATCCTCATTTAACGTACATACCATATTTCTCAACAGCAGCTGATAAAGCCATTGGATTGAGAAAAAGACTTCTTTCTGCAAAAGCAGAGTGCCATCCTGTGACCTCCAAGACGATTTCTCTAAAGAGTCTTACATTAAGACCAGATCAAATGGGTTTATTCGTCTTAATGCCGCTCATCTTGTTATCCGTGATCTCTAGTGAGCCCTCTGTCCGCTGGGACTCGGGGACGACGGCACACATGTAAAATAACACACAATGAAACAGACATCTGATTAATTTAACACAAAAATCAATATGTGCTTTTAACTAACACACTCTTACGGAAGACATTGTCTCTCTAGTGCGTTCTCTAATGCATTCTCATTCACATCTGGAAGAAATGTTTCAGTATGTTTGACATTTACCATGTTGATTCCTTTATAAAAAAAAAAGGTCAGATTTGCTGGCGTCCGTTGAAGCATGCAAAATGATAGTTGGAAGATGCTCAACTGTTGAGAGTCATGCCAGCTTCAATACATGATGTCATGGAAGGCCAATGAGAGTTGGATTTAGAATTGCTACTGACACTTTAAGACTCTTATATGTAAATTACATCTGCTGCTTGATTGGCTAATCTGTGTATTTAACCCTTATTATTGTTCCTAAATACTTGACAACATGGACCATAATCCATTGTTATGTCCAAACACAGTTTCTGAATGATCCGTTTTTATCCAGCTTAGTTTTAATGAATGATTTTGATGAGATTGTGCATCGTGAACATCATATGAACTCTTTATTTTAAATCAGAAGAGAGAAATCCAACATTTCCCATCACGCAGACTAAAATTACCAACTCAACAGTTTAAGAAAGTGATGCTGTGCTTTTGTGTACCAGCTCAAACCAAACTCATTTCCAACTCAATTCCTACAGAATAGCAAACATCATCTGATTCTCTCCTGTCACAGATGAGAACACAGAATTATTCACATGTCTACTCTCCACACCGGTGTGAGAATAAAACAGCATAGTGTTTCTTTTCATGTCTGGTGAGAGATGTAGAGTGATACACTATTGCTGTTGATGTCTATGTTAGTGAAAAAAGTCCATTTAAAACATGTTAATGAGGGCCGAGACGACCCATTTTGATAACTGTGGTAATGTAAATTCTCTGGAATGATCACATTTTCAATGACTCAATCTGGATTGAATCTGTCTCTAAGAAACCTCTCCATGTTTGTACAGTAGTGATAGCACATCATAAGTGTTCACATACAAAGCTCACATTTATTCCATTATATTTCACATATATTCCATAATTTGTGTTACTCATACATGCTAAATATTCCTTCAGATCGGACACTGTTCCTTCAAACTAAAGATGTTTTTTAATGGGATAATTTACTGTAATCCTCTTTTTTGCACGACTGCCAGAAGAGAAGAAATGATCCTTGAGGAATGTTTGTGGGAGTTGTGGTTATAATAGTTGAATATATAAAATATCCCTGTATCTCCTCAATGCTCTGTGATACGGTTAATACAGTACAGAAGATCCAATGAGGTCAATAAGTGTTTATTATAAGTATTTATTCTAGACCTCTCCGTGATTTCTAAGAAGGAGAACTTACAGAATCACAAAGTGATCAAATACTTATTGTGATCACTTTGTGTTTCTGGAAGTTCTCCTACTTAGAAATCACAGAGAGGTCTGGAATTTTCAACATTGGTACATTTCCACCGTGAGAGACAGAATCTAAAAAAGTTTTTAACAATTATTTGTAAATTACTGTTCCAATAAGTAATTGATCACTTGCTTATAAGGCAGATTTCTTATTTCGCTGTGAGATAGTCCAGCTCCTGTTTGAGATCATTAGCTGTCCTAAAGCCTCTTACAATGATGTCAATGGAGCAATATTTAGGACAAAGAAACAAACAAAAACAAACAAAACATTTCTTCTTGTCAAACATGAATTGCAAGTGAAATATTTCGCTTGAAGTGTAAATATTATTAGAATTTCACCAGTGATCTTGGTTCAAGTACATCCTATGAACAAGATTTCAAGTACAGACAACATGAACTTTACTCAACCGTAACTCATTAAAACACCAAACATCTCAAACAAATACTAATAACACACAAACTGTCATTTAACTATTCACAATGACATCTCTCCAGAATGATCCCATTCTCAATGACTCAATCTGGACTTAATCTGGATTGAATCTGTCTCTAAGAAACCTCGTCGTGTTTGTACAGCATTGAAAGTAAAGGACTCATTCACCTCTGGTCATGGAAAACCTGGCTGTGTGGTCAAAATTCACCAGTTGTTCCTGTCACAGAGAAACCTTTGTGCAGTAGAGAAAATAAGAGTTTCCCATCATGCCTTGCTGTTTCTTCGTTTCTTTGCCGCATGACAAAATGGAAAAAAAGGAATGTCCTCCATCAACACCGGTTCCACAGTCATTACTATGACGTTTTCCTCCAAGCCCGTTGAACGTTTTGAAATGGATGTTCGGCATTTACATTTTAATTATGTCTATGAATCTTTAAGTATTCTATGTCTATGAATCTTTAAGTATTCTGTGACACTCAAAGATGAATAGGCTGTGGAAGTCATATAATGATCACCTCTATTGTATAACATGAACCACAAGCAACACCAGACAGAATACTCCCATTCAAATATATGTGCTATTAGTTGAGCCATCGATGGCTTTAACATTTCAGCATAATGCGTTGAAATAATCAGAACATTATTGTGTAAACTATCACTTTAATTCCCCAATTTTAATTTAAGCGAAACCCAATCACATTTGCTCATTTGAAGTACAAAAGAAGAGGTCTTTAAGGGTCAATAATACAAAGCTTTAACCTACAGATTATACTGTCTCAAAAATCTCATTTGTGTACATATAAATCTTTATTCTAAAAGCAACATCTTCTTTCCGTCTCTGTTTGACAGATAGGTCACATTTCTGCCGGATATCTAGACATCTCTGTTTTCAGTAAATGCTTCACCTAGAGAATGACAGTCAGTGGTTTTCCCTGGCAGATGTTTCGTTCTGTTCCAATAAAATGAAAAAGGAAATATATTGCTATTTAAAGGAAAGCACTGCTACCTTTCCTCACGCTTGGTCTCTCTCTCTCTCGCTCTCTCTCTCTCTGATGATCTAGTGTACATCAGATCCAACCCTGAAAAATTGTCATGATGATGATTTTTTTTAAAGGTTCAGCACCCAGCTATCTTCACTCACTGATTCACAGGTTTGTGTCCTCTACATCTCTGGTACTGCTAATGAACAACGTCTTGTGGTGCCATCTCAAAAGGGTAAGAAATCTCTCTCTCGCACCTTCTCTGCATTGGTTCCTCAATGATGGAACGATCTGCCTTTTACATCACACTCGGCAGCTCAAACTCATCTCTCCCGTCTACACCTAACCCACTTCGAAACCTTCCTTCCACACCTATTCACCCCTTATATAAAAAAACCCTAAACCTTTTCCTCTCCTACAGGTTTTATCTCACTTTGTGTAACTTAGTAACTCTGTTGAAACACTTGTTCATCTATTGTTGTCTCTGCTATTTACTGCGTCATTGTCTCCTCGACTCTTTGTAAGTTACTTTGGATAAAAGCGTCTGCTAAATGACTAAATGTAAATGTAAATATTTTGCTGTTTTCTACAATGATAGTTCATAAATATGCATAAAGTATCCTTGTTGGTATCATTCCTCTAAATATCTTCTTTGTATTTAACCAAACAAAACCAGACTATAAATTTGGGAACAACTTGATGGTGACTAATTCATGACAAAGTTTTATTTTGGGTGGACTTCTAAAGATTTAATGTGAATCCTCAGAAACAATCTTGATATTTAAATGAAACCATGAGAATGAAAATAAATCCCAAACCTGGCTTTAGCACCATGATAAAGTTGTGCTATCAAAAAAAGAGAGAGCAGTATGAGCAAGAGAAAATATGACTGAATGCCTGTGAACTTTTATCCTGACTTCAGCAGAAACCCCGGCTCAAACCACTGACACACACTCTTCTGTCTTCAACCTGATGTTAAAAGCCACGCTTGGCATCCTTCCACCTGTGCCCAGATACGAGGAAAAAAGGCCACATCGCTTTTGTTTATGGATGTTGTCTCATCTCCATTTCTGGCTAGAGGGCTCTGATCCTGAACTGAATTTCAACAGCGACCTCCCCGGATCAATACTTAATAAGCTTTTGTGCGGTTGGGCCATTTTGCTGCAATCTGCAATTTTTTATGTCCATTATGGGAAATCCAGCTGACTGAATGAAGTGAAATTGTGGAATATATCTGCGTCTCGCAGCCATTTCTTGATGGATGCTCCGTAACTGCAGTTGGTCAGAATAAATGTGAAATACTATCCTGCCCGTGAGGCATGGCATTACGAGTAATACATTACTCTGGAGGGTTCAAGCTTTACTGTCATGGCTCATAAAGAGTAGGAAGAACAGTTGTGTGTAAAAGCTAATTGACTGTAAGTGGTTGTATTTATATCTAGTTGAGGACTGGACTGGGCTAAGTGATGAGTATTGATAATAATGTATATTAATCATTTGCTGATGATGATACAACATCGGGGATATCTTAATCACTTTAATGTTTTATTTCCTGTATGTGGTCACTACAATTCCTTATAAAAGTGTCATATGGTTCATTTTGGAATATTTGACTCTATTTCTTCTAATGTCAGTCTCATAATCCCACTCCTAAATTTAAGGTCACTGTCGCCAAAGCAAATTGGCCTAAATGGGACAAATAAGAAAATACAAAATTCCTGAAAGTTTGTGCTGCCCATTTATACTAGCATTATGAAAGTTCATTTTTATCATTCTTAACAAGTCTTGCTTTTTTATCTTGTTAAATTGTGTAAGTAAGTTATAATTACTCAATCCAAACAACACAACTGCAGTTTTATTCATTTTCAAACATTATTAAAGTTTTTATTTCTGCACTACCGGTCAAAAGTTGTAGGTTTGTTACTCATTTTTCACATTATAGAATAATAATAAACTATATTATTGTTTTTAAATAAAACAAAGGATATTGTGGGAATGCAGACATAACTAAATCAAATAAATGAACATGTTCTATGTATGTTCAGCTTAAGTATAGACACATTTGAACTAGAATTTCAGAAATGTTTTCCTGAAGTTTATCAGAACTTTCCAACAACACCGTACAAAAACCCAAACTGCTGTCCATGGTCTTCTGGAGCGCTCATTTCAGTTTGTGTAAGAAGAGTCTCAGGACTGGAGCGCCCGGCTTTGACAGAACCTCAGAATAAAACGCAGACATCACAACAGGGCAGATCGCGGATGCTCGTCCTTCTGATTAGTAACTAATCACTGAAAGACTGAAGGCCAATTAATCGTTTCACCTGTCAGCGTGAGGAGAGATTCAACTGTAAAATATTGAAACCATCTCTTGATTTTCTCCAGACATCTGTGGATCTTTTCGACGTGACAACATGAATCATATTCACCTGCGACAGCAGCGGGGCGCAGGAAACAGCGTTGGGAGGAGAAAAGCAAGCGAGATTGATGAGGCAAGTTCACTCGGAGTATTTCGCTGGCATCGGCTGAACCCCTGGAGTTAGGGGTTGTGTGTTACAAATATGAGCAGGTCTTTGATGTGAAGTAGTGTGACAGTGACAAACTGCCACCTGTCCTGCTGAAGCAAAGCAGGAGCTTATCTGAAGGTCCCATTAAAGCAGAGATGAACATTAATCGAGCAAGTTGCCATCTGCCCTGCTTACACGACAAAAACGGCAAAATGTTTAACTTTTCCATCCCATAGACTTTACTGAATCCCTTTAAGCTTCACCTTGCACAACATTAAAACTGTATTATTGCAAACACTGGCCAGAACACCCAACCAATAACTGAGCTCCTCCAAACGTTTAAATGCAACAGTTTTCCTGCTCTTGGAAATTTGGATTTTGTGCTCGTTCTATAAAGTTTTTCCATCTGTCTTCTGCCCACTGACCCGTGCACGCTCATCCGTCCCGCCGGACTGCACACGACGCTCAAAAGCCCTGATAAGAATGCCCACGCGGTCACATCGGGAGGAGGAAAGGAGAGAAGATTGAAAGCAGATGAAGAAGGCGTTGAAGAGGCGAGTGTGTTGGCTTCATATTTCAATCCCTGAAGGCGGATTAAAAGGCCAGACAGAGATTCCAGTGATCTGAGCAAACTGACTGATGTCTCTGCTTCTCTGATTCCTCAGTAAACCAGACAGCATCAGTCGCTCTCTCACACGCTCGCCTTTTCTGATTGGCCCTCTTGACCTTTGGACTATAAAGACTGAAATTAAACATTGAAACATGGCCCAGGACACAGGAAAACCTCTTGAAAAGTTTAGTTTGGCAAATGACATGGATTTCTTCTTCATGGAAGTCATAGTTAAACTTTAAATATAAATCTATTCACCCTCTAGTAATTTTAAACCTGAATGACTTTCTTTCTTCAAAAAAAAAAAAAAGATTTAAAAAACTGTTGACTCTATCGACTCTATTGCATCAGTTTTGTGTCCATACATAGGAGGCTCACTTATTCAGATAGCAGCGTTCTTCAAAATACCTTATTTTTTCTGCAGAAGAGAGAAAGTCGCACAGGTACACAAGATGGACAACTTATAAAAGTATTTTGTGAGCAAAGCTATTTATAAGGAATGTGAGATAATATGAGACAATATCATTATACCTTATTCTCCCAAAATTGTCCTTAATAATTGTATTTCTACCAATGCTAGATTTATATTGTCTTTAAGATTATGCAGTGCCACCAGTGTACATTTAAGGATCATTTGTATGAGTTCTCACATGAAACAATTTACATTCAAAAGAGTGCTTTTAAAGCTTAAGGAAAAAAAATGTTTAATCATTTTTTAATCAAAAAAATTTAATTTGATGTTTTTATAAATTTTTTATTAAGTTGAATAACTGTTTATTTAACTAGGCCACATTAAATTGAGCTAAAAGTGCGTATTTAAAATACAAATTTTGATAAAAATGATAAATACAATCTTTAATTCTAAGGGAAATTCTTAACACATCTCAAGTAAACGCTTCTCTGTTTAGAAAAAAGTTTAACTACATTTCTCTGTAGCTCTGTAATTTTTTATCTAATAGATTTTCTTTGGTGAAACTCTTTTATTTAATAATTTAATAACATAAAGTTAAAATTTAAATAAAATAAAAAAATGCAAAACATGCAGATCACTATAATCCTTGATTAGTTTATGACGACATCTCCATACATGCCAGCCACAAATGATAGAACACTGACTTCTTACAATGGTTGGCACTGAGCTTTTTGGTGGGTTAGTGCCACACACTCTTGATTCCTTTTATCAGATATAATGTTTGTTTTTGTTACTTGACTCAGAACAGTTGGTAAATAAATAATGTAATTCATATAATTTATATGAATTGAATTATAATAATCAGATTTTTTCTGATATAGCAGTGAGATAGCATTGGTCTGAAATTGGTTCAATATATAAAATAGATGTAATAAACTTCTCTTTGACCATGCTTCTGTAGCTTAGCTTGCGATATATTTCTGAGGGTAGAAGCTTTAGTGTAATGACGATGTATTTAAAGAAGAGTAACTGCAAGCTTAGCTTACGATATTTTCCCAGCAGCGTACCAAACACTACGTATAGCTGTGAACTTCTTGCATTTAGAAAAGAGGCTTCAGACTTTCCTGTCACAATGCATTACGGGTGTTTTTTTAAATCATTGATGTGAAGGGGAAATGTAGGCCAAGGGGTGGAAACATCATGATGCAAGGCTTCCAGAGAAAAGGAGGCCTGCGTGATTTTAGAACATCTGAAATAGAGTGAAAGTCAACAGAACATTTATCCTTCACAAAGGCAGTCTTGTTATGAAGTGAATTGTTACAGCTTCACACCTCGCCAGCTTCTATTCTTCTCGGTAAACAGTACGTCGCCCCACGGGACATTTCTAGCCTTGTGGCACAAAGTTCGACTAACAGACGTTCTGCAGTCCACAATTGAGCAACTTGGCCTGTATTCTGATGGTCTTCACATTCCCTGAAGAACAGAAGAAAACAAATAAGAGTGAGGTCTTGTTTTTCCAGTCTGTTGGCCAGCGGAGGGCCGAGCAGCGGCTGCCACGTGTCCCTGTGTGGAGTCTGGCGTTGTGCCGGAGCCCTGCGCACACAGAACAGCAGATCTGGGGTTGGGTGTGGGTTGATGCAAGTCTTGTTTGCTGTGCCGTTCCACAGCCCAATGCCCCCTGGAGAGGCACTGGTGTGTTTTCTTTCCTTTGCTCTGGATCCAGGACCGTTTTTTCCTCATTTACTTACACAGCTGTTCGGAGCGGCAACATAACAGACACACCAGCCAGCGAGGAACATTCCCATGACATTGCAGCAATGTCACAATGCAGGCGCAGCAGCGAGGACAAAGATGCGGTCATCTTCTGTACCTTAAGCTTTATGGGAAACATTGATTCATGACTTCATTCAAATGCATTCAATATGAAATACGCTGGACTTAGTTTGAATCTGCATCATTCTGTTTTTCTGATGCTTTTGTGTTTACACGGAGGAAGACTCTGTATTAATGTAATACGTTAGAATTATAACATTTAAATCATCTAAGATTGTTAAAGCTTATTGATTGCTGGCTTTTCCAAAGATTTGTATCACAATCTCAAATAAACCAATGTCAATTTTAAAAAACAGCCATTTGTTTACATTTTTTAAATACATTTTAGTAGATTTGCATTTAGCCAGTAATTTTCACTTTAGAGGCGGAGTTAGGGGAGGAGCTAAAATAGAAAACATTTCTTCTGCTTAGTAAATATCACAAATATATGTACATATTTTTTAAACATTTATTGTTTTTTCATTGGAACATTAAAAGAATTATTTAAAATCCAACTGCTCATTTTTATAAAATTGTAAATGTTAATAAATATTATGTGACCAAATAAGTATTTATTTAACAAGTTTATATTTCGAATATACACCCAATATTTTGGGTACATTAACTTAGTTTACGTCTTTTTTTACTTACATATACAAAGCATTTAACATTTAATTCTGAAGGTTTATGTAAAAGTGTAGTTTATAGATCGTTTTAAGAGTGTCTTTTTAAACAATTCTTATAGTATACTTTTATACAAATAGCCACCTTGAAAAGAGATTACGGTGAGGTTAGGGTTAGACCAAGGCACTCCGACATCATCACGCCCCCTTTTAATTCTGCACTATAACACAATATAAACCCTCCTTATTATTCCATATCCATTTGATAAAAAATCTAAGGATTCTCTGTTACACCCATCAGACTTCATTCATGTGTGCGTAAAATATGCCCAATAAAATGAGAGTTAATCACTTAAAGTTCTAAAGAAGACCGCAGGCATGTTCTGTCATGTGGTATGCCGTGTGCCAAATAAAAGAGCCGTGCCACAATCCACAGAACCCTGAGCTCTTGATGGGCTCTTGATCCAATAAAGATCAGAGTTCTTCATGCCAGCAGGCCAAACAGCGATTCTATGAAGCTAATGACTCATTCCAACAGCTGAGCGGAGAGAGAAAGACTTTTCCAGAAGAAGTTAAAGAGACGTACATGTGGTTCCCATCATGCCGAGCGAGAGGAAGCCCTTCTAATATTCCACCTGCTGAGAGAAACTGTTTTACGAGAGACTCGTTCCCACAATACAACAGTTGACCAATTAGTCTGAAATTAACTGAAGAAGACTGTAGACCGCTGTCGATATACCCTCTTCTTTAATGTTAACTATATTTACATGTTCTATATTATGGATTGACGTGTACACACTTGGCAGATGCTGGAAAATGTCATTATCGAAAAATCATCTTAAAGGTGAAGAGCCAATGCTAACCAGGCAGACCATGACCTCTCTTTATTTTTTGGTGGATGCTATAATCCAAAGTGATGATGCTTTACATTTAAACAAAACATGTAATGAGCATAGATTCCCTAACCACTAACCCATGATCGTGGTTGCCTGTGTCATGCCCTACTGGCTAAACCAAGCCAATCATATAAAACTATAGCTGTGATGTCAAGTAAAGCTTTGCTTTTAGCTGTTACAAAGATATTAACTTTAATGGTTTTAATAAACCGGAAATAAGTCAACAAAATATTCTTCTGGTCCCCTGTGATAACAGATTTAAGATCAGAAAACAAAGCTACCATCTCAGTCCATCTCGCACCAAATGAAGCCTTTGATTAATAATGAATGCGGCCCGTGTGTGTCGGAGGATGAGTGCGCAGAAATGAAGAAGAATACATTTACAGATGATTGCATTTGCTGTGCATTCCTAATGTTGGCTTGTGGGAGATAAAGGAAAACATCATTATTTCCTCCTATCAGAGTCGATGTTTTCCTTCCCTGATTTATTTCATCCCTCTGCTTCCCTTTCATTTGTTTCTGCCCGTGTTGTTTTATATTTAATGTCAAATAAATCATACCTTCAATCCCCTGATTTAAATATGTCTCCTTGGCAATAGCAGACAGTACGGCGAAACATCAGAGGATGTGAAAGACAAAAGAAAGACAAGAGTGTGTGTAATAGCCATGAGAAATTGCCTTGGAGGCTTACATAAATGCAGTTTTATTTTTGGCACCAGAATACAGAATTGTATTTACGGCTAGACGTACGATCATTCGCCCAAGGGTAATACTTTTGGGCTAAATAAGACAGTAATAATGTGCAGTATTTTAGGTTAAAAACACACCGTAACATGGCATAAACACTGTTGCCTTCCTCCTCAGCTTAGACCTTAAAACTGCTGACGTGAGAGCTTCTGTCCAGAGATTAAAGATGAGCATTTGGCTTCCAGAATGCAACAGAGGTTATAAAACGCCCTGCAGGACACTGTGAAGATATTGTTCCCTCTCCACCATTTCCAAGCAATATCAAATCAATAACAATGACCCGGTGTGCTTCGGAGAAAGGAAGTTAGATTTGAAGAATATTAAAATGGCGATGATAATAAGATTTAAAAGTCTTTGCATGTGGAGATCTTCCGTACAACTCCTTCATCCATTTATTGAGAGAATGCTTTTGTGGGATATTCCTAAATCTGAATATACAGATTTGTCCAGTGGCAGGATATTATACATAATGAGACTTGAACCCCCACGCAAACATATTTTATTATGTAATAAACACGAATAGATTTTATTGAGTCATCAAGCCATACAAAGCATGAGCTACACACAAGCTGTGCATCCTTCACCATCCACTCCTCTCCTTTTAGTTTTCTTCCTGTGTTCCATTTAGCTCGGAATTTACTTATAGAGCCATTTGTGATCTTTTTATCCTCTGCTCACGTGGAGGCAGAGCCATACACACTATGGTCATTTATAACAAAATAAGTCCAAACTGAGAAAAGAGAGATGCAGAATGAAAGCTGTTATCACATAACCGAACTCTGGACACTCCAATGCCAAATTCAATCCCCTTGATCCTTGATCTAGCAGTCATGTATAGCAATGTAAAACTGCACCACTGGATAACCCCACAAGACTATAAGTTTGCACAACTTCTTTAAAATATAAATATGCACTCGACCAAATATCATAAATATCAATATTTATTCTGGATTGTTTTACTCAAGCATTGTGGCATCCCTGAGAACTAAAGAAACCCTTGACCTTGCAGAGATCTGCCCACAGATGTCTCTGACCATCACAACAGAAGTGTGCACTTCAGGAATCTCTTTTACTCCATTTCTGCTCTTTTTTGCTCTACACTTTGATATTTTGCCAAGCAAGCCTTTAATCTCATATTACTCTCTCTCAGGATCCTGGCAGTATTTGTGTCACCATAGAGGAAACACTGGAGTAAATTTCTTTTGGCTAAGCATGCATGTGTGTGACCCAAACTAGGCCAGTGACACAAATCCTGTAGGTGCCTGGCTGGGAGAGAGACAAGAGAATGTGCTCCTTAACACAAGAGTAATGAATACAATCCATGGTAAATGGACAGAAATCTACAAATAATCATTTATTTATTCAAAACCTATATAAGAACACAACAGATATTTTGAGAAATGTCTGGTTTTGCATCTACCAAGTTGAAGTAAATGAGGACCAATGTTGTTTGGTTGCTGACATTCTTCAAAATATATTTTTGCGTTTTGCAGATGACAGATTGTCGTACAGACATTAGTGATGAACTGATAAAAGCATTCAACTGTTTTCTTAAAGGTGCAGTATGCCGGTTTCCTCTTCTCCTGGCATCTCTGGCCACGAGCGTATAAATCCCACGGGTCCCAGGGCACAATATACATCACCCATATACTCGGTGGTTTATCCAGGCGTAATCTGTAACCTGTATTTGTGCTTCTATAATGCCAGGCAGGGAGAGTCCACTACATCCTGTCACGACGTTCTTCACATAGAGAGACGGCAGCTAATGGGGCCATGAGAGGAGAAGCTATACGTTACAAGAGACTCAATTTTCTCCCGCTTCCTTATCTCACTTTTTCATTAGCTGTCGCTCTTTTGGGTCTATTTCTGTCGTTCCCGGGTCCTCGCTTACAAACCGTCTCATTTGTAAACATGCATGCGCTCCATTCATCCATCCTCTCTCTCTCTCTCTCTTTCTCTCTCTCTCTCTCTCTCTCTCTCTCTCTCTGGTCTCTCTCTCTGGTCTGTCTCTCTCTGTCTCTCTCTGGTCTCTCTCTCTCTCTCTCTCTCTGGTCTCTCTCTCTCTCTCTGGTCTCTCTCTCTGGTCCTCTCTCTCTGGTCTCTCTCTCTCTGGTCTCTCTCTGGTCTCACTCTCTCTGGTCTCACTCTCTCTCTCTGGTCTCACTCTCTCTGGTCTCACTCTCTCCTCTCTGGTCTCTCTCTCTCTCTCTCTCTCTCTCTCTCTCTGGTCTCTCTCTGTCTCACTCTCTCTGGTCTCACTCTCTCTCTCTGGTCTCTCTCTCTCTCTGGTCTCTCTCTCTCTCTCTGGTCTCTCTCTCTCTCTGGTCTCACTCTCTCTCTCTGGTCTCTCTCTGGTCTCTCTCTCTCTCTCTGGTCTCTCTCTGGTCTCTCTCTCTCTCTCTCTCTCTCTCTGGTCTCTCTCTGGTCTCTCTCTCTCTCTCTCTGGTCTCTCTCTGGTCTCTCTCTGGTCTCTCTCTCTCTCTCTCTCTCTCTCTGGTCTCTCTCTGGTCTCTCTCTCTCTCTCTCTCTCTCTCTCTCTCGGCCCGTGTGATGCTGATGTAGCTGACTTTGTGAACACGTCTCCTCAATTCATGCTCACAATCACGCTGAATTTACCCAGAAACCCCCTTGGTGAGAATGAGGAAGACACGACAGGCGTGCTTTAATGAGCGATGGAGGCTTCCCTTGAGCAAACACACACACATACAAGCACTTTTACACACGTGAATACGCACACCCGGACACACACAGGGCCCGACTGAAGCCCCTGGGTAGATAGCAATAAATTCAAATGACCTTCTTGCCCCGGTGTCTTCTCTGGTCCAGATCCGGTGAGATCCGTGTAAGGTATCTGCCCGAGTGTGAAGGCAGTGGGATCTTGACGTCAAACTACAGATTCACGAAACATACCCACGGAAGAACCAAAAGTATGCAACCCAGAGGAAAACGTTACTGCGGAACCAGACCAATAAAATGCAAAAGAAAATATTTGTAACTTTGTTTTCAAGTCATGTTCTTGAATAGCGTTTCCAAGAACATTGTCTCAAAGAAGCTCCAGATCGGGTGGATGGAGGTGGGTGTGCGCTCTTAGGAAGCGTTCAGCGATGTAATGTCACTGGCTTTTAGAAGAAATGAATCTTAATGTCACTTCTCCTACATACTCTGAATGTCAGTGGAGTTTAATTGGCTGCTGAAATGGCAGCGTTGTTTGTGTCCAAAGGCAACAGATGAGATGCAGACAAATAAGGAAACATGAAAAAATACATAATGCAATATTGAGCTTTCTAGCGTCACACTCCACCGGCTGCCGAAGCCTGGGTTTCGCTGACAAAACTAAAACAAAATGTCAATGTGTCACTAAGATTAAACCATTGGTCACATGGTTTTAAACGTCTGCCTTACGAAGCCTGACAAGAAATCAGATTTTAAAATATAAAAACACAGGAAATACAAAGTCTAAAATGAACTTGCTCACACACATGGGGTGATCAGAGATGACTGGTAATAAATCTCCCTGCCAAACCATGAAACTATATACTGGAATATTTTATCATCATAATATTCTGTATGTATATGGGATTATTAAACTGTTTGTGTATTACATTATGGTGACAAACAATCTTGAGTCAGTTTCCGACTCTCTTTAAAACTACATCTGTCACCAGACATCAGGACCCATTTGAATTTTATTCTTTATGGTTATTTTGGAGGGTTAAAAGGAGGAATATTCCACATACTGTATTTGTTGTCATGTGTCATCTGAAAAACTATTTTACCCATTCATACATGTTCCATTGATATAAAAGTTATATAAGTCACAAGTTTTGATTAGTAGATGAGAGTCTTAAGGTTAAAATGAACCGGATCATATCATACAATTTTAATCCAATTCAAATAATTCAATCAAATTCAATTCAATTCAATTCAATTCAACTACAATAAAACAGTGTTTGCTATTAAAGGGATACAGCACCCAAAAAATGAAATCTCTTATGCATAACTTAACCTCCAGTTGTTCTAAACCTGTGTAAATGTCTTTGTTTGATGGAACACAAAGAAATATATTTGACAGAATGTTAGCAAACGAGATTTCTGGGACAACATTGACTACCAGACAAAACTTCGAGATACAAACAGTTCTGGGGCACCTTTGACCCCCATGTTAATTTTGTTCTCCTATGATAGTATATGGTGCCCCTGAAATCTCTAGTTCTTCGAAATATCTTTCTTTGTGTTTAAAAACTAATTCATTACAGATTGTTCATTTCTTGTGGACTAGGCATGGCATTTACATGCTGCTGATCTTTGCCAACCATTACATCTTTCAGGCCCGAGTCCTGTTTTCAGATGCCCAACATTTGATGCCTGTCACTTAATAAATGTGATGGATTTTTTTTGTTAAACATGTGTCCAGCTATGTGAAAAAAGGTAATAAAGGAAATAAAGAAGACTGGCTATGAAAATTATAACTAAATTACAAACATTTCAGGTTTCTGACATACAATGACCCTAAACAGGAAGAGCATTAAACCCGATCTCTCTGTTAGATTTCATGGGACATTTCCACCATTAGAAAATAATTTCAAGTTCCCAGAACTGCAGTATAATGGCACCCCGAGACAGGTACCAGCTCTCTCTGGCATCTGTAAAATCTGAATTAAACACAGCAGGCCTTTATTTAATCCTGTAGGGAAACCTGGCATCAACAGTGTTTACAGAATAAAGTGTCCTGGACTTTAATTCCCCCAACCTAACACAGACTATACATGGATACCAGGTGGGAGAGAGAAAGACTTAAAGGGGTTGTTAACACAAAATGAAAATTCTATTATACTTTATTCACGGTGTTGTCTCTTTAAACCTGTATGGCCTTGTTTCTTCCATGACAGAAGAGAATATATATCGAAGAATGTCGGAAGCCACACATCGATGGCATCCATTTACCTGAACTGGTTTTGTGTTCACACAATAGAAATAAGACTTTTATAACATGAAAAACAACTTTATTCTGCTGTAAATAACTCATATGGGCAGTGGGCGTTCATATGATGAAAGTGGTTAAAACACCACACAAGATCTATGGAAGTTTCCAGCTCGTAGTTCAAAACATGCTCTTGACAGCCAAGGTCACTTTTATGTCATCAGACATGACCAGGTGAGAACAGAATTGATATGTTGATGGTGAAGAGTTCCTTTAAGAGCTCTAGTGTACGACTATACTATACGAACAGCCAGCTTTGCTGACTCATTCACCTGAATTTAACACATTCTGTGTCTACATCCATACACTTTTACATTCATAGACAGTAGAACAATTTCACAGACCCACACAGCATAACACAGACCCGGTTATGTGCGCTTACACACACACAAGCTGGTGAGAACTATTGGATTAAACAAACCAGACCTGAATCTGTCAAAGCCAAGAACACAGCGGCGGTAAGTGCCACATATTTCCTGTGAAGTCTCACAGACACACACACACGCTCCTGTCATACAACAGTACAGCTCCGGCAATCCAACCATATACAGGCATGACGGGACACAATTGCCTTTCATGGGAGAGAGAGAGAGAGAGAGACCAGAGAGAGAGAGAGAGAGAGGAGAGAGAGAGAGACCAGAGAGACCAGAGAGACCAGAGAGAGAGAGAGAGAGAGACCAGAGAGACCAGAGAGACCAGAGAGAGAGAGAGAGAGAGACCAGAGAGACCAGAGAGGACCAGAGAGAGAGAGAGAGAGAGACCAGAGAGGACCAGAGAGACCCAGAGAGAGAGAGAGAGAGAGAGAGACCAGAGAGACCAGAGAGGACCAGAGAGAGAGAGAGAGAGAGACCAGAGAGAGAGAGAGAGAGAGAGAGAGAGAGACCAGAGAGACCAGAGACAGAGAGGAGAGAGAGAGAGACGAGAGACCAGAGAGACAGAGAGAGAGAGACAGAGAGAGAGAGACCAGAGAGAGACCAGAGAGAGAGAGAGAGAGAGAGAGAGACCAGAGAGAGAGAGAGAGAGTAGACCAGAGAGAGAGACCAGAGAGAGAGAGACCAGAGAGAGAGAGACCAGAGAGGAGAGACCAGAGAGAGAGAGAGAGAGAGAGAGAGGAGAGAGAGGAGAGAGAGAGACAGAGAGAGAGAGAGAGACCAGAGGAGAGACCAGAGAGGAGAGAGAGAGAGAGAGAGAGAGACAGAGAGAGAGAAGACCAGAGAGAGAGGAGACCAGAGAGAGAGAGAGACCAGAGAGAGAGAGAGAGAGAGAGAGAGAGAGAGAGAGAGAGAGAGAGACAGAGGAGGAGAGAGAGACCAGAGAGAGGGAGACCAGGAGAGACCAGAGAGAGAGAGAGAGAGAGAGAGACCAGAGAGAGAGAGAGAGAGAGAGGAGAGAGAGAGAGAGAGAGAGGAGAGAGATAGAGAGAGAGACCCAGCACACACATTAATATGACAAAACCTCATGGAGACAGATAAAATCTAAACATGTTGTGATAATTAATACTGGCTGATGATTTCTGCTTATGGCTTCAGCAATAATTGGATGTGATTGATGGACGTGAATAACTCATATCGTAAAGCTGTATCTGTCTTCTCTTAATGTGAGGAAATGAAATACTATTGAGATATGAACAACATGATTCTACACCACAGGTACTCAAGATTAACACAAGATTGACAGAATCTACCTGTGATCCCCATCCTTTAAAGAGAAACATCCTTTACCGTGTACTACTCTCTAAACGCTTGCTTGTGTTGAGTTGTGGCCAGATTTTGCAGTTTCAGAAGACTAGATAAGTACATGACAAGACCAAGAAGAGGAAATTAATTGTCTGACACTTGAGTCTCATGTAAGCATTTGAAATATTCAACGTTTTTATTGCATTGTCATGTAGTCACTAACTTTTTGAGGTCTAGTCACGCTTCGCAATACAAAATAAAAACTGTCCAAGTATTGAATTTTTTGTAATTTTCTTTTTATGCTTAAAATCAATCTACACAGAGCAAGGATTTCTGTAATATTCATATATTTCATATTGACTAAATAAGACCATGCCAAAGATAGAAATCGTTGTGAAACTAATAGGTCGAATCAAACTTTACTGCTGGTTTTCTTGGAAGTAAATTCTAGCCTGGATTTCACAAGCAGGGTCACAATAGAATTTAAATGACATTACACGGACTGACTTAAAACAATGTAGTTGTATTAATAGAACAAGGTTGACATTTGTTAACTATAATTGTTAGTTACTTTCTAACCTATATTGAAGTTCCATTGCATTTCCCTGAAGTTACTCATCCTCATTTTATAGCAGAATGTCTCTCTTCAAAAAAACTGAAAGAAGATACTTTTAAAAAAGTTGGGTACCGAACAGGAGTTGCAACCCATTCACTTCTATTGTTACCAACATTTCTTCAACATATCAGGTTTGGTGTTGCTGCTGAAGATGAAAAGTAATACAGCGTAAGTAAATAAACAGAATGAGTAGAGTAACAGAACTTGCGAGCCAGCTGTTATACGCTATTAAATGATTCTGATATAGATTTGACCAATCTACATGTATACAC
>CM065656.1:23931908-23941908 GCA_033220385.1 Triplophysa yarkandensis
TCATACATCAAGAGTCCAAACAAGTGCAGACTACTCCCGAGAGACACTGAACAGTCTTAAACACGAACTATAAATCCATTTTTCTTTAATACTGCTCTAAAGTAAAACATTACCCGCATTAAACACGACTCCTGTGGGGTTGTTTTAATGGTAAATCTAGAACAGCTTTGGAAAATATATATTGTGTATTCAACTGCATATAATTGAAATAAATAAAGTCTCATAAACCTGCAGCTGTCTATTATATTCTTATTAAAAATCCTATTGAGAAAAGAAATGAAAAACTCACTCAGTCATCGGCTGAATAACGCTTTAATTGAGTCCTTTTCTAATACACTGATATATGAGAATTCATTTAGAATTCATTATTTTGCCACTTTTTAAATTTAAAGTTTTTGAAAACTTGTGAAAACTGTGAAAATCAGAACGTTTGTTCTATAACTTTAATAACTATTTTGATTGTAATTTGTTATCAGATTTATAACAGACTGTTCATGTGACGCTTAAAGAAACCTCATATAAACAGTAATATTACTCCTAATAATATATGAAAGACTATGGGACTTTAATTTCATTTTATTTGCTAATTATTACATCGATTGTGACAAATCTGATAAAGGTGTGTTTGTGTTTATAATTAATATCCATAAAGAAAAATCACATTCCTGTAATGTCTCACTTATTTCTCCTTGATATCAAAGAGATTAAGCTCAAGTCACGTCTGCGTCTCAGATATTTCTCATGAGACAAGAGTCAAAAATCTCTTCATTACAAAAGTGATCTCAACAATGCCGCAAACTGAACTTAGATTTCTTTACAACTTAGAAGTCTTTAATCAAATTTAGTCAAGTCTTTAAACTCAAACATTTCTCAGTAAATGTACTCATATCCTGATTATATAATCTTTAAGATCAATGTTCATCTACACCTCTATAGTCGTCATATTTCGCCATTTGGAAAGGTTTTAAGAGAAACATCTAAGAAGAAGTTGATACATAAACAACACAAAAGTGAGAGCAGCATTTCATCTCCTGAGCTATGGAAGAGTACCTTTGGTATGTGTAGTATCTTGTTTGAACGGATTAACTTGATGTAAAACACACACACGACCCACACACGCACACAAACTCTCACACACACACGTTTGGTGACGGTCAGTGTGTAATCGGGCGGTGAAATGGCTCTGTCTGCTCTGTTAGAGTTATTCTAATTGGTCAGGCCAGGAGCGTTTCATTGGCTCATCCGGCTGCTTCTGTTATGACAACATCTCCAGTCTGATTAGTTAGCCCTGACGGCACAATCCACGCAGCAGATGTGACACGCCACCGGCTCCAAGTCGACTGTGACCCAAGAAAAAAATCAACGAATGCAGAAGATGTCCGACGGAAAGATTATTCTGAAGACAACAGAGAACATCAGCACAGGCTGAGAAACTGCTGAGAAAGCACAAGAGGAGATTAAAGACAGCTGAAAAACATCAGGACTGACACGCGTGTCCATAAATCAATCGCTGGATGACAAGACCGAGTGTTTATATCGACATCTGATTTATTAAAATCAACACAATTTACTTTCCTAATGACTGATACTGGACTGATTGTGCGACAATCCTTCTTTAAAAAAAAACATGAGAATATGAAAGCAATTTCTTTCATTATGGTCTGGTGGTTGAGAGTTGGACTTGCAGAAGGTTGTTGGTTTGAATCTCAGTGTCAGGAGATTATAACCGAAGTGTTCTTGAAGACATCTTATCCCTGTTTACTCTACAGTGATAGATGTACGCTGTATAATACTGTAAGTCACTTTGGATAAAAGCGTCTGCAAAATGAATAAATGTCAATGTAAATTTCTTAAAGAGAGATGTATTATTTGTATTATTTTATCCAAAGCAACATCATACAACAAAGCCATTTCAAAAGAGCACAAAATAAACTTGTACTAAACTCGAACTGCTAGAACTTCATTTAAATTTCATTAATAAACATCACAGATGAAAATATTATTTGAATTCGGTGTATTTTTGATATAATGATAATAATAAATGATAATTAATATTATAATTATTAAATAAATATTATAATTCAGTTCTCTTCATCTGTTTGTTAGAGATTTAATCAGAAATTCTGATGTGAATGTGATCAATCAACCTCACATTTGTCTGCAGTGCAATAGTCATAAAAATCTAAATACAGTGATCACATGACATCAGTAAATCACATGATCATCTCATTGATCTTTACAGATGACATGAGGCACATATGATGTGATGAAACTCGCAGACTCTGCAGATATTAGAATGGAGCCGGAGACAGCGGTGACCTCTTTACATGATGTGTGTGTCCCAGTGGTACAAACACACACATGCCACAGGAATGAGGTCTGGCAGATATAACCGATGCAATATATTACATTATATTCAATATATATAATACAAATATTATACAAAGTGACTTTTTATGCAGTGGACAGTCATCACTGTAGAGTAAACAGGGGTAAGATGTCTTACTCGAGAACACTTCAGTTATTATCTGCTGACACTAGGATTTAAACCAACAACCTTCTGATTAAGTCCAACTTTATAGATTATACTTCACTTTTTTATTGATGTCTATGAGAGTTATTCTGCTTCTACTGTGACTTCATTCATATAAATAGATTGCATCGTCAAGAGGAGGTGCAGTTTGTTCACAGTTTAGGCATAAAAACACATCAGGGGTTTAAGGGCTTGATGAGTAAAACTGTTAAGATAAGATCACTATGGATACCAGACGTCATAAGGCATAAGACTTCCTCTCGGCATCACTGTGTCTCATTCTGCTTCAGACTTATCTTCCTCTCTATCAGTTCTGGAACACATTCTCAAATCTCATTTAATCCTCTTTAGTGTCATATACTGTACAGAGGTCCTTGTTTTAATCCTGACGTTAATGTCTTAATACAAGAAGTGAATGCCGTCATGCCATTCAACTGTTCATACTTATGTTTAAAACAATTACAATTCAGAACAATATTAATGTTAACCTAACGTACGTCATTTGTTTTGCCTAAACAACAGAAGTGAAAACACAAAAGCCAGAGTTCCTTTAAACTCCTCAGTTTAAAGTTATAATAAGCAAGGTTAGCAACTTCCAATGAGATGTGTATGTTAAATTGATTTTAAACCATTATAATAATATTTCATATTTATATAATAAAATGGTATTTTTTTTCTTGTAGCTTTAACAAAGTAATTAATTAGATTAACATTTTTCATTTTTATTTTTGATCTGCATTTGTTAACAATAAAATGAATTTTCCTTTTTGTTTTGTTTTATGTAGCTCTTGTACTAATTTATTTTTAATATTGCAAATTTTTTATTTTTAAAATAAAATGTCGTACTATTTCAGAACTGACTCACAAACCACTGCGTCACACACTCAAAAGACCGATGATCACATTATATTTAATCATATTCATACTTTCTGTATGTCTTGTGCAGAAACTCTTAATATAAAGGAAAGCAATTTTTTTATTTTTAAATTTGATTTAATTTTAGTTCATCGTTTTCTCTTATTTTACTTTTTGTTTATAGCTTTTAGTTTTTCAAACAATATTTAGGTCAATATTAAACATTTTATAGATTGAATTTAGATTTTTCTATATATTATCATTTGAATGATAAGTGAATGATAAGAAGTGATTTTAATAGTTTTAGTAAACTATTGTAACCCTGATGTTGAATACCACACACCCATGAATTGTTCACAGTCTATTTTGGATGGATGTTGACTTTGACCTTGAGCTCCTCCCACACCATTAGATCTTCTCCTCTGAGTTTAGTGGATGTGGGAAGTGTTGAGGGAGCAGAAGTGGGCAGTTAACAGAATCTGCTTTAAAAAAAGCCATTCTTATGTTGATAAAAGCTTTGTACTGCTTTTCAAGGTTAACTCAAACGCTGTGATGTATCTCTGATTCCAGATCACATAGATCACATCCTATGAGTTGGCTTTCATCCTTCTAAACACAAGTTACTCAAATGCCGGAGGAGGAAACTCATAAAAATGTTTCATAGATCTTTTGACATTTTTGTCCTCAAAGATGCAATAAAATCTAATCAATAAAGTGTCAAATAAATGTCAGCTGATCAAAGGGTCAAACAAATCCATACATGAGCTTAAATGTTGACTGGATGACCTCTGGAAACACTTAAAACATGTTATCCCATACAGACAATATCAGTGCTAAAACTAAAACTATTAGTTATAAAATACATGATTAAATGTTTTTGTTAATACATAAGAACATGTAAAACCATGCTTTAGAAATAGTGAGAATTAATCTGAAAACAAATTTAAGGCCTTTAAGTAAATAAAAACAACACTAAAACGAAATAAAATATGAATAATATTAATTATTAACTATTATAAATTATGATTAACAATTGCACAAAACAACACTGTTATATTTATTTAACTTAAATGTATGCCTTTTTTTATACAGGAAAACTACAAATAAATTCTAAAAAGAATAAAGTAAACTAAAAAGCAAACAAGGGGCGCTCAAGAGAAACTGACAGAATTTAGAAAATACTGAATATCTGAACTACAGTCAACCCAACATCATGACAACTGTACAAAGCTAATTGAAAAAACTTAATAAAAAAAGAATGAGTTTTCGGAAACCTTCCTAACGCTATGTTGTTCTTAAGTTAAACCTTAGGAGGAACCTTATGGTTCAAGCGTGTTTCTGAAACCTTCTGTAAGTCTAAGCGCTCTAAGCTATACCTTACCCATGTTAATGGTTTATTCCATTATTATGCAGTTAAGCTTCATGTAAAACAACATATATAAACATTCAATATAACATTTGATTTAGTATATATACAGTTTTTTTATTACTTTTGATTTCCCAAATAAGTTGTTATATCACGTATAAAAAAAATGTTTAGAAATTTTTTTAGAAGCTTTTTATCTCAAGACACAAGAGTTGGGAAACCATTTGACAGAAAATGCTATAAAGATAGAAGAGTTTAGACAAACTACGACAGAAAGACAGTGAGTAGATGTTCGAAATCGAGAGCGAGTACGTGAACGTGTTCTTTTTCATAAGAGAACACTTTAGTCCACTGGCTGCCATGTCAGAAGAAACCATTTTCAAATAAATGTAATATTCCATTTATATAATACAATTTCCCCTGCCACAGGAGAAGATGTTGTCCCAGCTTTGTTAAAACAAACTCGACAGAACAACCCCTACATACAAATGATCAGAATATAAGATTCTCTTCTAAAAGCGAGGGAAGCCAAACAATCAGTTAATGTAGTTTGTTAAAACTTATAGCTTTGAGAGTGTAGGATATCATACTTTCAACATGAAAAATGCACACCTTTATTTTTACTGTTTCATAAAGCAAACCCCTCTTCTGTTTCTAAAATTAGATTTTATAAAGAACTCAATACTGTACATGTAATCGATCATCGATATTAATCTATTCAGCACCAGCACCATGGACAGCTCCTGTTAATGTCGTAATTCAGATCTTAAGCAACATCTTAAGGTTTAGATCACATAGAGAACACATAAAGGAAAGATATACCTGTATATGGTTATCAGAAAACTCAGCCCAAATCATTAATCTCATAAATCAACACATCACATTATACTTAACTCCAGAGATCAACAAAGGGATTTTTTTTAAACATTTCGAAAATCTTCTTACGGAACGCAGGAACCAGCACATGTTATTCTAGAGATCTCTCATGGTTTATTTCTGACCTACATCTAACAGCAGTGAATAATACAGGATTATACTGTGACATCTGGGATTGTGTACTGAATAAAAGCACAACAACAAATACTGCAAACACCATTTCATTTCTAACAAACAGCCTCAGATCCTCTTACGTGACACAAAGGCATTTCAGAACTGACTCACAAACCACTGCGTCACACACTCAAAAGACCGATGATCACAATATATTTAATCGTATTCATACTTTCTGTATGTCTTGTGCAGAAACTCTTAATATAAAGGTCATCAATCCTATTTTAAATGCAAATAAATGTGATCAAAAAAGAATGAAATAAAGTTTCTTGAACTTAAATCAACAGTATTAGTTGTACGAGAAGTTACAGTTCTAGAAGTAAACAAGCGCTGGGAGTCGAGTCTGTTTCTCTTCATTACATTTATCCGCTTCTCTAATCCAGATAACATAAAGAGTCTGAGATGTTGAAGGTTGTTTCAAAGTAAGCTTTGTTTGTTGGTTTTCTCATTTTTGCTTAGGGGAAAGCAGTGAATAGGACGTTTCCATGGACACATGACAGATAGAGTTGAGCTTCATTAAGAATCCCACAATGCACCTCAACGCCGGCGCCTCCAGACCAGACACAGACGCTTCTGGAAGAGGTCCGAGGTCAAAGCCTCCAACATTCCAACTGGCATGTACTACATTTGTTCTTTCAGTCTGGAAGCGGTGGGATTGTGCAACTATTTGATCTTCTTAAAGGATTAAAATGAGATGAATAAATTACACTTTAACTGTTGTTTGTGGAGTTGCGATGCGTTCTGCGTGAGTTAAAAACTTCAAGACATGATGAGAATATCTGTACCGCCTCAAGGTATTCTCTATTCTCTTCTTTATTTTCATTTCTAGAGAGAAAGACCTGAAATGCATCGGAATGAACATTTATATTTGCACATTTCATCTCACCATTATAATATCTAGAGGATTTCAGGTTGGGGAAATTCTATTGATACACTGATTGATTCTGTGTTAAGGATTTTTACAGATTTAACTATGCAAGTTAATCCTCTGAATGTTTAACAATAGAATACAAATCTAATGTGATCAATACACGTGATCACAAAACTGAAGACAAACACAAAATACTGAAGAAGGAAAACAATCCTATAGATTTGACATAAGAAAAAACAGCTAACAAATAATGAATTAATATTATTCGTTAAAAAATTACTAAAAAAGATACAAATTATTTTTTCAAAATAGAACTAGTTGCAAAATATTACAATCATTTAGTTTGGTTTAATTCCTGGGTGAGACTTCATTTATATCTCTAATATTTAGACATTAGTAATATTTTCTGAATTCTGACATTTCTTAATAAATTAAAGTCAAATTTGATGAAATATTTGACCACTATAAACATTTATCTCAACAACTATCTCATTTGTTTCTGTGTCTAAGCAATTTAAAGAGAAACAATTAAGATCTTGATTTATTTAATGTAAAAGTCATATTTATAATCTTATAATTCAGATGAGTATTCAGGATAAAACTGTGTCTGTTACTGTAATGGATTGCTGTCATATAACTGGAAAACTAGAACACATTTAGAAAGAACACTCTCTGATAATCAAATGATCTAAATCCTGAGCTGAAGAACCTTTATAAAGAATCATGAGAGACTGGAGAGATGTCATGTTTAAGCTCTTTAGACATCTCCAAGAGGTCAGAATCTGATGGCCTACAGCATCTCTCTGTTACATGCTGTGACCCGCTGACCTCTCGCTCTAACTGTAAAAAACACTAATGAACACACAACAGCACAACAACACTCAACTGAGATGTGTCAGAGGAAGAATAAACCTGCAGATGTAACAACGGAAATAAACACACAGACAACACGCACAGAAAACATCAGGAGCACAAGACAGAAATAAAATACACACACAGTAAACGGATGCACAAACGTCCATACACACACATTCACACACACTCTCCAAAAACAAACTCTCTTACACACATGCACACACGCAGGTGCACACTCATGCACACAATCATGTCCTTAATGAGTCATGAAAAAAACATACAACATTTCTCATTTCATGCACGGCTTCAGATGAGATTATCAGTATGGACCGTCACTGCAACACCATTCGAATGATTCATTTATTTCATTTTGTCAAACAACTGCAAAACCTTTCAGAAAGAGCCAGATCTAAACTCAGATCCAGGTAAGATTTGACTGAGAGAAGGAGCTCAGAAGCTCCCGACAGTCCCATTTATCTCCTGGACTTTCATTTCATCTACATGAAATATTTAGAACATCACAAATCAGAACATGAACATCAATCCAAAGTATCTTTTGAGATCTGCAATGACTTTCTCTGTCATTAAAGATAAAAGATCTTGGAGTATTCTTTTTTTTACCCGGGAAAATAAATCCATTGAACATTACACATTATATTCAAAGATAAAATGAGATTACTCATTTGGGTTCAAAGGATTCTATTACACCAACATGAGAGGGTTTAAACTCTTAGTCCATGACAAACCACCGGCGACACAACACAAACATTACTGAATACATCACAGAAGAGTTCTTCTTCTAAAAAAGAACAAATATATATATCGAGAACATAAAAAGTACAGTATAGTATTTACTGCGGTCAACTGTAAAATGTATCCTAGATACTAAAGTGACTTTTATCTTCCTATTGTAAATTTTACAAGTCAATATTTACTATATATTAAGAAAACTTCCGAATACTGTGGGATACTATGGAATATATTACAGTATTTTGTACAAACCAAAGCAAAGCCTTTCATCTGAGCGAATACAGAAATATTAGGAGAAAAGAGAAAATATATGATGAGAAAATCCAACAGATTCGTCACAGATGAGATCTCTCAATATCCATCAATAAGATTAAATAAAGAACACATGGAAACTTTTCAGGGAGAAAGTCTCATTTGTGACTTTAAAATTCCTCATCAGAAAAGATTCAGAAATACTTTTAAAAATTTGAGTTTCAGCATTGTCTCAAACAGAGCTCAGATTTGTCAAGTTTGCAATCGAAATGTTATTGAAGATCTCAAAATAAACTCATTTTAAAACATTTCTCATTCTAGATTCCCATTTAGAATAATAAAAAAATGTAAACTAAGTTGAAACTTAAGTGAAGCAGCTGAGATCTTCATTAAATCTCCTGAGCTTTGAAAGAGCTACATCTGAGAAATAACATGTTTGTCCTTGGCGGTTGACTGTCCGAATCATTTCTCTGTGATTTTTGTACGGTCTGGTGTCTCAGATGTGTTTCCTCAAAGGATGAATCTAGATGAAGCTTCAGTGTTTTATTTCATCCTCGGCTTGTTTCACAGGAATAAATAAAGATCTCAGAGATCCGAAGACTGTAAACTCATTCGTTCATCCGATTAGTTCGGTTTTACTTCTTTTCCCAGGCCTGAAAGGTCTTTCCAAAATGTAAGCTACGTAACATTCACACCCACAGCTCAGAATTGGATAACCCGATGGGAAGGAAAGATAATTTCCCAAAGCTAATTGGGTTTTTCTGATAAAAAACAGCAATTAACTGATAAAGAGCTTAAGATTTGACCTATGTGTGTCATACTTCTGAACTTCTACCCGCTATTAAATGAAATAAAACATCATGTTAATTCAGTTTAACGACCAGAGAAACACAGAGTTTTTTACCCAATAAACACTGACCCTTCCTAAATGAATTTAAAAGAAATCCTTATACTTTATTTAAAGGCTACATTCTAAATGTTAACACATCATACTTCTGTATGATTTTATTGACAGCTACACCTTTCAATGGTTTGATCAGAGATCCAGCGTCATCTATGAAATACAGATGAATATCCTCAAGAACAGAATAAGAACACATAAACCCCAGAAACCATCACCTGTCCCGTCCATATAATGATCAGCTCTGTTTAAAACTTAACAAAAGTTTATAACTCACCGAACATATTCCCAATGTGTCCATTCCTGGTCAGGGGTCGAAGTTCATTCTTGCCCCAGGCATAACTCTTATAGTTGTCCCAGGCAAACTTCATCATCTGCAAAAAACAAACCAAACACACACATCAGTAACCCTGTATAATGAACAAAAACGACAATACGCCTATACAATGTTGAACATTATAGAAGAATACAAACAGAATTGTCCATAGCTAACCATCAACTGCCATCAAACATGAAATAAATAAACTCTGTCATAAACGCAGCTTACATTCCATATAACATACACCG
>CM065656.1:23944408-23966822 GCA_033220385.1 Triplophysa yarkandensis
GAAACCAGAGAGAGAGAGACCAGAGAGAGAGAAACCAGAGAGAGAGAGACCAGAGAGACCAGAGAGAGACCAGAGGGACCAGAGAGAGACCAGAGGGAGAGAATGAACACACAATAAGTGTTCAGTGTGGTATATTCTCATCTCAGATCAGATGAAAGGACGAGATGCTTTTAGAAGTCTTTCATCTAGAGACGGTCTATAGAGGTGTCGAACAACAACCGACAAAAATCTTCATAAAACCATCAACAACACTTCTAGCTTCTTCTCTCAGCAATACAATTTCTCTTGCGGTTTATTCGGTCCATAATTGTCATTTCTTTTCGGTTTAAAGATAACACAAGTTTCAACAGGTCAGAATATACAAAGATTTGTTCTTTACAAATGAAGTGGATTCTTCCAAAAAGTTGCAAAACCAATTAAATGTGTCTTGAACAAAAGGAGACGCTGGAGTGATACGACCCACAAACCTCAGAGCTGTTCTTCTGAAAATATATAAATGGTAGAAGATGAGCTCAGCTTCAGGTTTCTAGCGATTCCTACCAAGACACGCAAGAAATGAGAGGCTTGTTATCAGAGAACGCACACACACACACACACACACACACACACACACACACACACACACACACACACACACACACACACACACACACACACACACACACACACACACACACACACACACACACACACACACACACACACACACACACAATAAATAATAACAACAAATACTATCATTAAAATGTTATTTAAAGATATTTTCCAATGTGGTGTTTCTATCTCAACCAGCTTTTTTTAGATGAAATGCCAAATGTCAAGAAATGAAAAGAATACACTGTGAAAACAGCTTTTAGCACTTTCTCCATCCGGAAAGTGTGCCAAACCCATCAAAAACCATCAGAACAAACAAGTGTAAACTAACAGAGCGGATGATTCCCACCAGTGTCAGCGCTCACGTAACGGAAGGCGGATCTGGCCAGAGGTTGTTCTTTCAGTGTTGTGTCCTGTGGTGGTCTCTGGTCATCTAATAGCCGTGAATCCACATCAAACCTGCACGGCGAGAGCTCTCATCCCATTGAAATAGAATCAATAGACAGCGAGTGTGTAAAGGCTGCTCAAAAAAACACAGAACAACAAACTCAGCTCCGGTGCATAATGGACCTCCGACTCACACCAGAGATGCAATTTGCTGTAATTATGAAAAGAACACACAGAACGCATGAGGTTAATGGATGAGGAGGAGGAGGAGAAGCGATGAAGGGTTTCAGACGGCTGTCATTACCAGCAGCTGCGCTGAAGAGAGCCTGAAATACAGGCCAAGACCAAAAACAACAAGAGGGATACTAGAAATATGATACTCAGGGAAGAAAGAAATAGATGGAAAAACTGTAGAACATCCGTGGAAGAAGTCAGACGTTGGAGACAGGAACACAAGGGTTAAAGGGTTGATTTTGAAGGGTTAAAAATGTAATTCTATCATAATTTACTCACATTTGAGCGATCATAACTTTGGGGATTACTCTAATGTACACAGAAGAAGAAATTTGAACAAATCCCTTTAACCAAATAGATTTTAGACTCTAGATATTTAAAATTAGATATTTTGAAGAATGTAGGTCAGCAAAACCTTCCGGGTTAATTTGACTACCATTTTAATTTTACTACGGTTTATCAATCGGGTGCAACAACTGTTTGCGAACATTCATCCAAATTTCTCTCTTAGTTTATAAGAACAAAGAACTCGATTCAGATTTGGAACAACTATGGAGCGAGTAATTCATGACAGAATTTTTTAATTGGAATGTACTATACTTTCAGTGTCCTCTGGAAAAAGCACATCCTTCAAGGGCACAGAATAATGCCAAAGCATTCTTTAAACAATACACACAGTAAGCTATCAGTGTATATCCAAAACATCCCTAACAATCCACAGAAACCTGAAGAACAACATTACGTGACCAACGCAACACAAGAACACATCTGAGGATGAACGGCACATGTCATTCCACAAGTTTCTCTCCATCTGTCACAATTACCCAGCCTTCACAGGCCAGGCTCCACCGGGATGACATCAGATCACGTCTAGTCCGAAACTCAGCCGACCTCCAGTCTGGAAACCACAAGTAATTTCAGGGACGGAGCAGGAAAGTGATTTGATCTGGGAAGCGATTTACCTTCAAGATTACCCCGGGACCTGAAGCAACAGCTGCCTATTACAAACCACAAACACTCGCTCAGATTCTACTGATAGTCCATAATGCTTCAGGCTCTCGGTGATGGAAGAGACCAGTCCAACACTAAAGACCTCTGGAGCTCAGCACCAGATCCAATAAAACACCCGGGAGAGAAGCGGTTAAACACAAATCTGATATAACACAGCGGGGGACGGCTGAGAAATCAAACTACAGTCTCGCAAGATCATTTTCAATCACGCACCAATCAAACGCTGACTTTCAGGAGGTTTGAATTGTTTGGGGGGGGGGTCTTTGAAAGAAGAATTGATTAAATGTGAATTAATAAAGTGTCATGAATACTGCAGATTTATTACGGTATAACTGAAGTATACAGTACAAGGTTTACTAATGAATAAGGACAGCTTTGTTTGGACTTGAATAAAATGATCATCTGCTAAACTGCAGCGCTGTGATGTAAAATTGACTATGGTAAATTTAGATAGTCTGCACTATACTATAGTATCTTTTCCATCTACTAAAGTATTATGTAGAATTGATAAACTGTAGTGAATAAAACAGATTTATTATGGTAAACTGCAGAACACTGTAACTGTAGAAAATATAGTAGAGATTATAGTATGCCCGTTCATATGATTTGAATATTGTTACCCTTTTTAATGTTTATTATATACTTACATACTTAACTAAAGAGAACGGTCGACTGTAGTGAACACTGTGTTCTACTTTAGTTAACACTAAAGTCAACTGAAGTACTTAAGTTTATACTACAGTCAACTGTAGTTCATTACACTCTAAAACAATGTGGCTTTATTTTTATGTGAAACATTTTACACCCAAAAATGAGTACATTTAAAGCTTTGAAATTAGGTAAATATTCTGTAAAAATGTTGTGTATGTCAGTAAAACAAAAAAAAAAAGAATTCGAACCAAGAGTTATTTAAAATATGCATTTTTAGAATAAACACTTATTTTGTATTACATAAACTTAAAACAATATTTGTACATTTTAGAGAAATTAGCTGTTAGATTTTTACTGTTCATTATTGTTATAGGTTTGAAGTTAATACACTACATTGGCAAAAAAATCCTCACCCATCCAAATAATCAGAATGCCTGTAACGGAACATTACATGTGACTGCATGAGAACAGAAGGATAATGGGTAATAAATCCCCTTTTTCACATGAGGATGGAAGGTGTTAATGTGTGTCTGCGTCATGACACAGATAATATCTGTAATAGTTTCACACCAGAGAGTTCAAACTTAACCACCCTGCCGAGACCTCGAAGACCTTTAGAGATTCCAAAAAGTTCAGCGAGAACACATGTATGATGACAGAACAAAACCTTTAAATATACTGCGCATTAAATCGGCAAATGTGAAGTATGGAATATTCACTTGGCCAGAGAATGGCTTGTAAGTGCCTATTAAAAGGGGCAGTTTGTTTTCAGAGTTGTGATTCATTGCTGATATTTCTCTGTGCTGGAGAGATGGCGTGTCAGAAAGTGTTTGTTTGGACAAAAAGCAGAATTTTAATTGCACAGCTGGTTTTCTTTCCCTATTAAAATTCACCCGGCGGCATGATGCCAGCCAAGAATATATTTGCTCAATTTATTTCATGCTCCACAAAAAGAGTAAAACAACAACCATGTTTTATATGTATTGTGACGCAGAGAAATCTGCTGTGAAACTGACACATGTATATTAATGATATCAATTAAAATCACAGCATGAAATACATGAATAAAAAGGACTCTAAAATAAACTTATATCACTGAAAAACATCATTTGAGCAGTAATATTTTCCAAATAAAAGTCCATAGTTCTGTTAGACATAGGGCTGCATGATTATGATTAAAGCATTATTATCAATTATTCACTCTGATAACGTCAATGTGATTATAATTCGATTTAAAGATTTTCCATAAAAGTTTGAATGTTTTATACTTTTTTATGAAGCAGCTACATGTCAAATTCAATATATATATATATTTAAAAATTATATACGTGTATTAATAAAAAGAAATATAAAGACAACGTAAAGTCTGTAATGCAAATGTAAAGTCTCGTCTTCGTCTCAGACATTGCTCATAATTCAATATTTCTTATAAATGATTTCCCTAGAGTTTCAGAAAAGTTCTCAACAACAGATTTGTCAAGTTTGCAATTAAAAGTCAATGTTATTTAAGATCTTAATATAAGCTGAAACATTTCTCATCAAATGCACTCAAATCCAAATTATTTAACCTCTACAATCAACATTCATTCACACCTTCGTCATTTTCTTGGGTTTTGACAACACATTTGATTTCTTTCTCTAAAACAAAACACCTGAGACTAAGTTGATACTTAATGAGACACATCACCTGATCTAGGACGGAGAAACCTTTGAGCAATAACTTCTCATTCTTTGTCTGAATAGACTGAAATTCAGATTCAAGAAATCAATTCTTGCATTTGGATTCGAGAAGAGAGACACAGAAATTGGACTGATGCTGGAAACATTGACTTCTGTCCCTCTGTGGAGTGCTGTGACACTTCATTAGAACTTCACATCAGTTTCGCCAAAAAGCCTCGTGGGGCATCTGGAGATGGCAGGGCCTGACTCCCGTTTAAAGACCTCATAAATAATAAACGCGGAGAGGTCATTAAACAGCCGACAGCGGCTCCACGCAAGACACTGTTAACATTCAGGACTTTAAAAAGCCTGCGGCGGCCACATGAGTGTGTCGACGGTTATTTAATCCCATCGTACAGTGTTTGTTTAATGTGTCACACTTACACCGCTATTAGTGGCCCTGATGCTTTATTAAAAACAACAGTCGCAGAGAGATTTTTATCTGATGCTGAGACACGTCAAGAGCAATACAGCCACTTATACTCACGCACATACTGTATTTACATTTACATTAACAACATGAAACAGACATGTCAGTTTAAACACACCTAGCAGTAAAACTCCTATAGGGAGAGTTCACCCTTAAAGCTAAATTCTGTCATGGATCACTCTCTTGCTGTTCATGATCTGTATGCATTCATTTGTTCTGATGAACACAGAGAAAGATATTTGGAAAAATAACTGTTCTTGGACCCCATCCATAGTGCCATGGTAATACAACAGAACTTTTGCGGTCCAACATTCTTCAAAATAGCACATTTTTTGTTGAACTTAACAAAATATATAATATTATTTAATTCTATGGAAGTCAACGAGGCCAAGAGCTGTTGGGTTATGAGCACATGTCCAAATATCTTTCTGTGTGTTCAACAGAAATAACTCCTGTATACAGGTTTGAAACCAGTGAAATTATTTAAAGACAAACTATTCCTAAAGGAGAATTTTATTTTATTTGTTAATGCTTGTATTGAAAACAAGATATAATATCCAGACAGGATTTAAACTTTACCCGTTTAAGACCTTAAAGTATGGAACAAGAAAGAAATAACCAAAACCACAGAGTTTTCTCAACATTTTAGATTTAACAGTCTGATCAGAAATAAATGCAGTTTTTGGTATATTTTTGTAAATTCTGGGAATAACATGCATTCATTTTTTTCATTCGATGATTTATTTACCTGCTCGTAAACATTTCCCTTAAAGAAACCAGGACACTGTGGATTGACTTTGTAAACCTCACAATAAACAGTTTAAAAAACAAGACGAAGCTCTTTAAGTCATTAGAAAACATGTCACGACCAACCAAATCATGTCGGTTTAAACCTGAACAATATTACAGCTAAAAGTGTAAAACTGATCACATGTAACATGTAAAAGTGCTTGTGCAAGCTCAGATCTCCATCACATCTGAGCTGATGGTTGAGCTCATTTACTCCTGACACAAAGAGAATATTTCATGTCTTTATCTCTCATTTGACACCCGATGAGAGTGATGGACTGAGAATAACACATTTTGTGCTGGAGTTATGATGGCATTTGGTGTAAATAAAGCCCGGGGTTGTAAAACCTTCCAGATATTTGACATTCAGCATCAAAGAGGAAAACAGACTTTGAACTCTGTGAACGACCAACTGACGAAAGTTTCTGTGCTGAAGCAGAAGAGAAGAAAGAAGTGACGATGACGGGTAAAAGTCTAGCGATCTTTTATTTGACAGATTGATTACCGTTTGTATAATATTTTACCATTCATTCTGTAGCCAAACCATCACATTTTAACTGTACCCAAAATAAAAATGTCAATAAAACAATTATAATTAAAAAAATTTTTTATTTTTTCCCCTAAATATATCCTTAAGTAAATACTACATACTTTATAAATCATATAAAACAGACTATTGAATAAAATGATTAGTATTTTTAACATTCAAAAAATCTGGTCAGTTCTCAATATCTGGAAATATTTTCACCACAAATTATGACAAATTTGCTACAGTAAGCAAAGTTTGCTTACACACACACACACACACACACACACACACACACACACACACACACACACACACACACACACACACACACACACACACACACACACACACACACACACACACACACACACACACACACACACACACACTATCACACACACACACACACACACACACACACGCTATCACACACACGCTATCACACACACGCTATCACACACACACACACACACACACACACACACACACACACACACACACACACACACACACACACACACACACACACACACAAGCACACACGCTTACACACGCTTACACACACACGCACGCACGCACGCACGCACGCACGCACACACACACACACACACACACACACACAGCAGTGGGCAGATACTTATGCTGCAGTGCCCGGGGAGCAGTTGGGGGTTCCGTGTCTTGCTCATGGGGCAATGATATTGATAATGATATTGTCGGCCCGGGACTTGAACCCACAACCCTACTGTTAGGAGTCAAGCTCTCAATACACTAGGTCATAACTAGCATTAAAAGTGTGTGGGAAAAAGACACAATCGACGTACATCAAACAAACAACCAATCAGGTCATTGAAAGGATTTATTTCTAAAGCCCAAAGAGAAGAAACCAACTCACTGAGCCGTGACAAACATGCTGAAACCACAAGAGTTCATGAAAACACTTTGTTGTGAAATGTCAGGCAGGTTTGAACAAACATCAAAGTTTCATTTATGTTCATCCAGCCATTAGAAATCAATGGAAAGACTTCTCTCAAACCACAGGGAGTCTATTACAGAAGAGAAACTCAGCACTTTTATCAATCCATGAAGAGTTCAGCTCCAAACCTTCCAGTCCGTCAGAATATAAATCTTTGTTTCATCAACACTATACTTTAATATATGAAGTCATCAGAAACAGAAAACATGTCATGAATTTATTTTAAGTATGTCTGGTGCTCTCCTCCAGTTGTTTAGTTATTTAGAAACATGAATCTTTATGTATGTGTGTATGTTTTATTTATTGCCAAAGCCCCAAAGTAATTTCTCACCTTTAATAAAACTCACACACACACACACACACACACACACACACACACACACACACACACACACACACACACACACACACACACACACACACACACACACACACACACACACACACACACACACACACACACACACACACACACACACACACACACACACACACACACACACACACACACACACACACACACACACACACACACACACACACACACACACACACACACACACACACACACACACACACACACACACACACACACACACACACACACACACACACACACACACACACACACACACACACACACACACACACACACACACACACACACACACACACACACACACACACACACACACACACACAGTGCTGATTACCTTCTACTTTTACCATTTCTGTCATGTGCAAACAATTTTCCGTGATTTCACACAATCCAGAAGCAAACTCATACATATCAATAAGATAAAGGAAACGGGTCTACAAACAACACAAAACAGATGAAACCAAAGATCAATGTATCTCCCTACATTAAAATATGCCATTATTATGCTTTACTCCTTATTCATTTCCCTACAAAACAACAATATACACAATATCAGGTTGGTTATCATATGCAAATTAGAATTCTATAGAATCTAATAGAGGGGTCAAGCCATACATCACAATAATCCCATTCAGAATAAATTCTGTTTATATAAAAATTTTGTGTAGTGTGTATAACAAAATGTAAATATTGTAGGTTTTGTGTCCACGATAAACAGATCTATTTAATGGTTTTTGGAGAATAAAATGTGACATTTTGGCTAGAATTACGTTACAATGCCATCAGTTTCAAAAACCCTTTTCGTATTTAACCCATTCAAGGACAAATACATGTTAATATGTATATATCTACATTTGAATATATTTATAAATGAATAAATATACAGATAAAACAGTAAGTTATGTTGTACACACAAGGTTTTATTCTGGATGGGATTGTTAGTTTGACAGTTTTTAAGAGACACACAATCTACACAATTTAACTTTAAGTCCTTTCAAGGCCTTCAGTCTTTACAAATGTAAAAAAGTCTCATAATGTAAAATACTTTTTATATCTAACTATATTTAGTTGTCAATCATCGTCCGTGTCTGTCCTGCCATGACACGATGTAATTATAATACAAAAGAAGAATTAAAATTTATTAAACCTTTAAGAGTTCTGCACTTTAACAGAATGAAATTAATAATGTAGAACTCTGACAAGAGAACTACACTAAACATTTCATAATGTTTCTAGATACACCATGGAAAGGACGGGAAAATTCATAGTTCTATCATAGTCCTTGTTGCATTACATAATGTGAAAATGACTTTCTCATTTATGACATAACCTTGAAATTACCAAGAATTTAAACATGATTTTCTGAGACGTGTGAGAGAATGAGATTTAAAGGATTTATATGTGTACTTTAACGGCAGAAATGTGTTGTGAAGAGAAGTGACAGGCATGTGTTATAAAAGGACAGTTCCCGTGATCCTCTGTGACAGCGCGAGAACAATAATACACATAAAAGCATCAATTACACAATTAATGCTCGTAATCTGTTCTTCATTCTGTGGAACGAGTGTTATAAAAGCATCACCTCTTTGGAAATTCGTATAAAAAAAGAAAAGAAAATATCATTATCTAACCCATCCTCATAATTACAGCTTCCATTAAAAACACTTTAAAAACAGAATAAAATCAGTGCTGTCAATAAAAGACCCGTAGAAACACCCACACATTTATCATTCACAATACATTTATACTGTATACATATAAAATCACAATGATCCACGAGAGATAACTGAAACACAAAGGCTCCTGAGCTTCATATTTAAAACTCTTTTCATTAAAAGCTCTCAGTAACATGCATTAGTGGAACGGCCGTCTCTCTTCATGAAACACCCATTAAACATCAATGTAGTGTAGAAGACTGTACAGTCACTTCTCTGGATCATAAACCCTTCCCATATTATACTATACATCCACTCAATCAAGTCTCTGAACAATTAAGACTTGAAAACACTACATATACTACGACTGAGTAAACACATGTGTTAATCAGCTAAAATGATTTGGAATTATGAGTTTATAATTCTTCTTAAATATGGCAAAAATGGGAATGCATGAGTGAGAAAGAGTCCCTAAAGTTTGACAGGTAATGACCTATTGTGTGACGTGTTTATTTCTTTCTTTTAACCGGCTCAGATGATATTATGATATGCAGATTGATATCGTGAAAACATCTCATTACACATCTGATCACTGAAGGGCATGAAAGTCAAGCATCTTATTCAGTGCTAGAGCTCTAATCCCAGCATGCATTGACAATGAGAGAGCAAACACACACACACACACACACACACACACGCACGCACGCACGCACACACGAACGCGCGCACACACACACACACACGAACGCGCACACACACACACACACACACACACACACACACACACACACACACACACACACACACACACACACACACACACACACACACACACACACACACACACACACACACACACACACACACACACACACACACACACACACACACACACAGTGTGACAAACCACTAAAACTCTAAAAAGGACTAAAGTTCCACTATAACACTATCATGGCCCAGTGGCATTCAACCACTGACTACACATCATTGTCAAAGAAAGCACACGGATGACACACACAACAATGATTTGATTCAAGTGCAATCAATGATAATAAACCCCGAAACACAACTGGGTTTACGGAACTAAGCGTGGCATGACACGAACATTAATGCATTATATAAGAGGACAGAAGAGATGTTACAGTATTTGACTGTCTCTCATAACTCCTGTTACCTTGGGAACACAGACTCCCACACACAGCCACTGCTGTAAGACCTTATGCTCTTATTCACATTCACAATAACAACTTTAGCATTCAGTTTACACCAGAACAAAGTGATTTGTTGGACCATACAGCTGTAATAGGTTGGGTGTTGGGTTGACAAGTTGAATCTCTTTGACTCTTTATGGTTATGTACACGATCGTGATCTCCAGAACACAGAATCATAAAAGACACTCGCCTGGATCACTGCAGACACATCGTCAGCCATAGAGGCAATCTACTCGAAATAGAAATTTTAACTTAAGTTACGCATTTCTTGTGCAAAAGTAGTTTGCGAATGTTTTAACTCAATGTGCCTCGAATAGGAGTTTGATTACAGGAGAATATAACAGCCGCTGATATAGAGCGACTCACACAAATGTCGACTATTGTAAGTCGCTTTGGATAAAAGCCTCTGCTAAATGACTAAATGTAAATGTAAATGTAATGTAGAGCACAATCACATGACTACGAGTGCCATATTACAATTATACACCAGTTCAATGGCACACAAAAAAGCACATGAATCACAAACTATAGTTTGTGAAAAAACTTTGGGACTACTTTCTTCCATGTTGAATTCCCTTGAAGGAAAACAGTTAACCAACCTGATGTCGTTCATAAAGTGATGAACAGAGAACTCTGAGAATCCCAAACAGATGACTGTTAAAAAGACGTCGCAGCGTCAGCTCTTGTTGGGGTTAGATCCTCTTCCGAGAGAAAACAGTTGATGGCATAAATCTCTAAACCGGTCTGCTAGATCCAGTTTAGTCTGTCTCACACTGTTGGATGTTAAACACAGGCAGATCTACTACAGTATGTGTGTACCAAAGCCAACCGTAACCTGAAGTAAATGTTTCTTCATTTGGCACCAGTGAACTTGGCCAGCTCAGAATGCATGGAAGTCTTTAGCGGCCCGCTGCGGCCCATCTGCTGTGTGAAAGAGCTCGCGCTGGACCAGCACTGATTCATAATGAAGCAGACGCATGCTGGGTCCAGCTTGTTATGTCAGAACAAACAGTTTGGACCTTCAGTTTTTCCAGTGGGAGAAATAAAGCCGGCGGGTCTCTCCTCATATAACGAGGGTTCAACTTTCCCCGAGTACCAAACATTCACAGCAAACTTCAACTACAACACCATTCAATACAACACAAACAACTTCTGTTCTATCCAACTGTGACAAGGTCTCATTTTCACTTTACGCTTATCATGGCCAAAAGGAATGTGTAAAGGTATTTTCGCAATATCATTTTGTTTACAAATATCATTCAAAGTCATGTTTATTTTTGCTGGCAACAAAAACAGAAAATAAATAAATAAATCACAAATAGGATTAAAAAACGTACTAATATTTTTTGAACTAAAAGTATTAGGACATTTACAAGCATGGTTTTCATATCACGATTGTTGTACATACCGGAATATTGTATAACCTTCAGTAAAAAACAAACCAGACTTTATTTTGGCTTGGTTTTGGGGAACTGCCATAATTTTTTGAAATAAGTAAATAAATATTTTTTTTGCTGACATTAATCATGCTGACCTGGCGAACCTCGACACCCTGATGCCACATGAGGAAACACTAAGGCATATGGAGAAGAAGTGTGCACACACACACACACACACACACACACACACCAACACACACACCAACACACACACACACACACACACTACACACGCACGCATGCACGCACACACAAACATGCATATATGTACACATGCGTGCACACCAGCATGCATACACACACACACACACACGCATATATGTACACATGCGGGCACACCAGCATGCACACATATATACACACACACACACACACACACACACACACGCATATATGTACACATGCGTGCACACCAGCATGCATACACACACACACACACACACACACACACACACACACACACACACACACACACACGCATATATGTACACATGCGTGCGCACCAGCATGCACACGCACACACACACACACACACACACACACACACACACACACACACACACACACACACACACACACACACACACACACACACACACACACACACACACACACACACACACACACACACACACACACACACACACACACACACACACACACACACACACACACACACACACACACACACACACACACACACACACACACACACATACAGTAATTCATGTGTTTTGGCGTCCAGGCGTGCGTCTCGGCTGTCTGCTCAGCTTTGCTGTTTATTGGAAATGGGAAACTGTAGGTACTTTGGCTCAGTGCTGTTTATCACAGATGGTAAACACAACCGGCTGGCTTGATAAATAGATCCCATTCTCTTTCCTCAGGCTTCCACACACAAGCTCCCAGTCTAGTCTGAGACACCTTCGCTCGTGAACGTCTGTGATGACAAATGGTTGTTTATCTACAGGAAAAGCCGAAGAAGTAATCAATGTCCCGGTGTAGAGCTCTGAAAACATCTCCCAGGTCCCTTCAGCTCCGGCGAGGAACGCCCGCACGCCTTCCTCTCGCCCTCAGAGAGTATTAAACACATGAATAATTTATTCAATATTCTCACCGCTCGCACTGACCTCCAGTCCGATGTGTGGGATCTCTAACAGCAACACAACAGCCTTGTTTACATCTTAAAAAGAGTCGAACATCTAAATCTAATGCTCGTTCACTTTATTCACAGATTAATTTCATCTCAGATGACTTGCCCAGGAGAAATAAAAACACAAGAATGAAGAATAGTTAAAATCTGGATATGAGTAAATTTAATGAGAAATGTTCATATTGAAAACTTTAACAATATCAAATTTGATTGCAGACTTGACAAATTTGGGTACAGTATGAGACATTGATGGAGACATATTTGATCTCGAGAGAACTATCTGAGATGATAGACAGATGAGACAAAAGCAAAGTTTTTTGCACATGTCAAACTTTCTCTCTTGTCTTTAAGACTTGACTGAGATTTCATGTCATGGTCTGTAGTGATGTGTGTGTGTGTGATGTGACAGATGGTGAGATGTTGGTTTCTCTGGAGTTCTTCCTGCTTTTAATGTAAATGTTGCATGAATGGAGAACCAGGCGTGTAAGACACGGTCCAGATGGCAGAACAGAGATGGGCTGCTTTATTCTTCCTACATCAAACTGATAAATGTGTCACAGAGGGATGCAGGACATGATGTATAGAAGAACCGAGAACTCATAGAATAATAACAAAGATGAGATCTCATTATAATCTCAATTATTTTTCCTAGACATCAGTGAGATTATACAGAGGGAAATAAAGTCCTTTTAAAAAACGTCAGGAATCTCACAAAAGAGATCTCAACCATGTCTCAAACTAAGTTCAGATTTATCAAGAAAAAGTCATATATTTTTAAAAATCTCAATATGAATATTTCAATGCCCACAAACAAGATCTCTGTAATATCTCTACTATTTCTCCAAGACATAAATGAGATCAACTGGAGAGCAAATTGAAACATCTCATCTGTGACTTAAATATTTCTCCTGAGAGTAAAGCAAGAAATCTGACAAATGTCTCCATTAGAGTTCCAAAAGAGATCTCAACAATATCTCAACATGAGTCCAGATTTGTCAAGTCTTCAATCAAAAGTCATATCAAACATTTCTCATAAAAATGATTTAATCCAGATTATTTTACCTCTCTGATCTACATTCATTCACACACGCATCCATCCTCTTCATGCGTTACATTATTCTACTCTTATTTCTCCAAAGATAATACTCAGAAATATTGAAACACAACCAAGAGCTCCATCAAATCTTTTGAGCCACAAAAGAGCAACATATGAGCATTAAAAACAGACCTGGAAAGAATAAAGTGGAATCCATTTATTTCTGAGATGATGTTTTACCGTAACCCTTAAATGACCGCCTTTATTCCAGATCGTTATATGCACCAACATACAGAAGTAAAGAACGATATTACATTTTATCACCGTACAGAAACAGAGCTGAGGATAAAATCTCCTGAAATCAGTTAATGGAGACACAGCTGTAGAGATCCTGATGGAGCTGAAGGTGAGATCTCGAGTAGTGCTCACGACAGGGTGTTCATTTGACAATCTTAGAGTAACAGAAACACTTTTGTTGTGATGTCGACAGACAATCGGCCAAAAATTAACATTCTCTCCTGATTTACTCCATCAGATTCATACAGTCTGACCTCTTATCTATACTTTAACACACACACACGCACGCACACACGCACACACACAAATAAAAAGACATCATAAACACCGGGAACATGTCATTAAAAGCACAAACATCCATCATTTAGTGATTCAAATGACATTAATATACTATATTCTTCCTATTAGTTTTCATATAATTTATGTAATTATTATATAGTTAACCCTTCAACCCTTTATCCTCATGAGAAGTAAAACACTACAAGGTTTTACTGTACGTGGTTCACATGACAATAAAGATTTGAATGTGATTCTGAGAGAAAAACATTCATAATTTGAGCTTCTAAATTAAACCTTAAAAAAAAACTTTGAAATCTTCTTGTGTGTCTTTTGATAAAAAATTAAAGACAGCACCAGGACATGAGAGAAACAGAGAGGCTAGAATCATCATGGTCACATTTCAAATAAGTTTTATTCTCGCCTCATATATTTCCTATTGAGCTTAACTTTTTAATGTACTTCTCTCTTCAGAAGACATTTACTAGCCCACCGCAGTCATTTCCATCATTTCTATATTGGATGTTTGTGCTTCCTGGAGGTTCAATATTGTAAGATCTATATAGACGGAATTATATTAAGAATATTACGCTCACCTGAAAAAATGAGGTCATATATATCCGTGATAGTATGAGGTGGAATAAATGATGGGAGAATTTTCATTTTCAGGTGAAGTGGTGTTTTTCTGAAGCTCTTCCAAGCATAAAGCTTTCTAGAATGAGACGGTAAAGCAGTAACTGGGGAATAAAGCAAGACACAGTATGCAATAAGGAGTTTTTGAGAGTAATATCTCAGTGAACGCCGCTGGAAACCTGTGACAGGCAAATAAAAAACTACCAGAGCCGGCAGATGGGGAACGCAGGGCTGTAAATTCACAGCGGAAAGAAAAGATGGCCAATGCACGATTTCTCTGGAATTTAATGGGACATTGATGAAGATCCGAGATGAGTTAAACGGGGAAAAGGAAGCATTTTTCGTGAAAGAGAAGAGAGCGGCTCTCTTTGTCCCTGCAATATTCTGGATCATTTTAAAGCTCAGGGAAAGGAAAAATGATTCAGTACCAAACCGATGTGAGTGTGTGTCCATGTGTGTGTGTTTGACCAGTGAGTGGGCAGAAAAACATCAGGGAATATTAGAAAAAATCTGCAGCTAGCCTGAGGTGAAGGTGAACTTCTATTCAGACTCTAAAGCTAAAGAATTCAAATCTATGGACGACAGGGGTACAGTATAATGTCCAGAAATCTCTAGCTTTCTATAGCTGCACAGCTCACCACAAATCGCCCGGAAACAAAAGCCCATCAGCTATTCCGAACATACCAAATAACATTCAGAATAAAGATATGAAATGTATAAATAAATAAAAATTCTGATCAAAAATAAAATATAAAAAAATGATAAAGATCAAAGGTTTAAAAGAACATGTATAAAAGTTATAGATTTAAAATGGAAAGAATTATATACAAATGGATATAAATTCTATAAATAAAAATAATATACATATATATATATTTATACAATTTTTGTAAGTAAAAAAGAAGTTAATGGATTGACAAGCAAAATTTATGGAGCGACAGTAGGTAGAAAGAGAGACAGGAAAGACAGACAGAAGGACAGTTAAATGGAGACACAACAGGTCAATAGATAGATACAGACGAACAGATTTTGTCCAGATGTTAAAGACATCAGTGGATCAGACAATAAAATGAACTGACAACAGGAAACATCAGGAAACATCGAGCTCATTCTATGTGACAACCCTGCAACCTCAGCGCCCGCCTGATAGTTCTGCTGTACTTCTTTCCTGTTGCCATGGTGACGATGTCATGCCACACAGTGAAACAGCAGGGAAGCTGATAGTGTGTGTGTGTGTGTGTGTGTGTGTGTGTGTGTGTGTGGTCTGAAGCTGATGACATCATCACTAGATCCTCAGTGACTCTATCACAGTACTCTTTAAATGTGATCAAATCTTTATTACAAATGACACAGGACGGCTATAAAACTAAAACATATTTATAAATCAATTCTAATAAAGTTCACAAATAGAACTGTCAGCAGATAAATAAAAGAGGTCTTATTTCATTTGTTGAACCGTTAACTGTGTTTTCACACGATGTCGAATAGTAAACTTCAGAAAACCACACTGGATCTCATGTTCCACGCATCATATGAGCTTAGATTTGCACAGGTTGAACGATCTGATTAAAGGCTAAGATGAGAAGTAAATCACACGATTGTTGGCCTTTATTATTATTCTGTCACCCACTGGTCTCATCAACTGAACGGATGGCAGCAGTTCTCTAAAACCAGCACAAAATAATATTCACAATCAGCTGAACTAAACTGTAGAGATGATTAAGGCATTTATCTGCTTAAAAGTCAAATTTACATAATTTGGATATTTTATTTGGATAAGAAATGATAAGAGACGATAAAGGGTCCGAGAATAGAGTTTTTAAAATAAGAGTTAAATATCCTCCTACATATGAGTTTGTGTATTTAACTAAATAAACAAGTGTATATATATATATCTGTCTGTCTGTCTGTCTGTCTGTCTGTCTGTCTGTCTGTCTGTCTGTCTGTGTGTGTGTGTGTCTGTGTGTGTGTGTGTGTGTGTGTGTGTGTGTGTGTGTGTGTGTGTGTGTGTGTGTGTGTGTGTGTGTGTGTGTGTGTGTGTGTGTGTGTGTGTGTGTGTGTGTGTGTGTGTGCTCCAGAAGAAACTGTTTCCTTTTTTCTCACATACTCAATCCCTAGTGCACGCTTACCCATCATAAATAATACACAACCCGGCTATACTACATCTCACGTAGCATACACACACACACGCGCACAAACCTGTCCTTAACAAACACATCTTGCAGAATCCCATCACAAACTTCTTCAAAAAATTTACCATCTCAGAAGTGCTCAAAGACTCAATAATACCACTAGAGCTACAATGGCAGAATCCTCATTTATTCGTTATTTTATTTTATTAATCACAGGTTTGGTTTATTGTGGTAACAGGAGATAAAGATAGAGATAGAGAGAGAGAGAGAGAGAGAGAGAGAGAGAGAGAGAGAGAGAGAGAGAGAGAGAGAGAGAGACCAGAGAGAGAGAGACCAGAGAGAGAGAGAGAGTGAGACCAGAGAGAGAGAGACCAGAGAGAAAGAGACCAGAGAGAGAGAGAGAGAGAGAGAGAGAGAGAGAGAGAGAGAGAGAGAGAGAGAGAGAGAGAGAGAGAGAGAGAGAGAGAAAGAGACCAGAGAGAGAGAGAGAGAGAAAGAGACCAGAGAGAGAGAGAGAGAGAGAGAGACCAGAGAGAGACCAGAGAGAGAGAGAGAGACCAGAGAGAGAGAAGAGAGAGAGAGAGAGAGAGAGAGAGAGAGAGAGAGAGAGGACCAGAGAGAGAGAGAGAGACCAGAGAGACCAGAGAGACCAGAGAGACCAGAGAGACCAGAGAGAGAGAGAGAGAGAGAGAGAGAGAGAGAGAGAGAGAGAGAGAGAGAGAGAGAGAGAGAGAGAGAGAGAGAGAGAGAGAGAGAGAGACCAGAGAGACCAGAGAGACCAGAGAGACCAGAGAGACCAGAGAGACCAGAGAGAGACCAGAGAGAGACCAGAGAGAGACCAGAGAGAGACCAGAGAGAGACCAGAGAGAGACCAGAGAGAGACCAGAGAGAGACCAGAGAGAGACCAGAGAGAGAGAGAGAGAGAGAGAGAGAGAGAGAGAGAGAGAGAGAGAGAGAGAGAGAGAGAGAGAGAGAGAGAGAGAGAGAGAGAGAGAGAGAGAGAGGAGAGAGAGAGAGAGAGAGAGAGAGAGAGAGAGAGAGAGAGAGAGAGGAGAGAGAGAGAGAGAGAGAGAGAGAGAGAGAGAGAGAGAGAGAGAGAGAGATGTAATTACCACTCAGGAAACCTATGATAGACTCACACAGGTCATACGGTCATCAGATCGATCCTCATCCTATCTCTCTTCCCACATTCTCATTATCTGTGTTTCCATCACTTAAACACAAACCAACAGTCAAAGGTTCAGATACGCTGAACTAAACAAATGTTCTACAAACTTCACCATCTAAAGAACTATTCTAAAACACTCAACTCAAATCTTCCTCAACACAAACCTTAACAATGGATGAAGCTGGAGTGGACAGACATCATGCCAAAGAGTTTTTGGACTTTAAGCTTAAGAGATATTCGTTCAGATATATAATAGGATGTTGAACAGGTTCATATAGACCACATAAATGGATTTATTTCAAAGAGCCTTACACACTGAGACTCGTTTGAGGATCAATCTCACGAATGCACAGCCTGACATTCATCTGAAATCTTCTGAAAGATGAGAAACACTGAAGAAAAACCGAGATCCAACATATGATGAGAAACTATGGGCTGATAAAAGTCTTTAATGAAACAGAAAGTAATGAGAAGTATTCTCAACACATCCAGATTCTGCTGAAACACTCTTGTGTGAATTTAGAGTCCGGATTACATGTTCAATCTCCTAAACCTGAAGAAAAGATCTGACAGAGAATTTCTAAAAGATCTTCATTCTACAGGCTGACAAAACCTTAATGTTCAAAAATACAAAACGCAATACATTAATAAAAGGCAAGAAATGTACTTTATAAACCTAAATGAAATCCAATGACCTCGTAAGAAAGGAATCTCTATAAACCTCTCAAGTTCATGTAAACACAGTCAAATCAAAGCCAGAACATTTGCTTAAGTCTTAAATTTGTCTTAAGAGAATGGAAATCAGAAACCTCCCAAATGTCTCTTTCAGTTTCAGAAGAGATCTCTTTGTCGTAAACTGAGCTCAGATTTACCGAGAACAATCATATTGTAAGTGAATATCATCGAAGTTCTCAATATGAAGCAATGAAAGATTTAGAAAGAGCAGAAATCTGACAAACGTCTTCATTAGAGTTTCAGAAGAAATCTCAACAAACTGATTCCGATTTGTAATGTATGCAATTAAAAGTCAATATTATAGAAGATCTCATTATCAACTCAAACATTTCTCATCAGATTTTTTCCGGATAACCAGATCATTTTACAACTCCATACTCTTCATGTATTTCAACAATTACATCCACATTTTATTTACTTTAGAGAAGCATTTAAGATAAGCTGAGAAGTTCTTGAAATCTACGGAGCTATCAAAGAGCAACCGGTGAGAACATTTAGTAAATGTATTGCACAATAGGAAACTAAAGTCTTAAACTAAAGAGAGATGAACACAGACCTCCTGTAACTCATGTCTCTGTGTAATATAACCTGAGTGCATTTGTAATTTTGATGTAAGGTCAGTTGAACATGATGTGACACGCTTCAGTAAGGTCATGACCCAGATTTATTATCCATTAGTCTGTATACGGCTGTATTGTGAAAAAGAGACCTGCCGTTCTTTATTTCCCCCTTCAAATGGACATTTCCTACAAACTAGGACTAACACTAATAGTTTTTTCAGATCGTCTTGACTTTGTTTGCCAACATTGATCTAAAAATATATATCACATTATAAAAGGTCACCTAGTGAACTGAAGTATATTATTGTGTGCTATACTTTATTTTATATTTTGGAGCTTTACACATTAAAACCTCTTTAGAGTACTATGGTAATTTACTTCTACCATAGCAAATTGTCCAATAGCAATTTTGACGGATTTAAAAACTATAGTTTAAAATACTTCAATGTCGTATCTATAGTTATGGAATATTGTAGGCCAACTTTGTACTAGAGTATACTATACTTCATAATGCAATATTAATACTAAATATATTTGTGGGATGTATGTATCATTCAAACAAACTCTGTGATGTGATGTAACGTGTTGAAATCATAGAAACACTGATGACTTTATCACCCCTATATATGCCGCTGTTCTTCTATAGTTTGGATTTTATAAATAAGTATATTCTGTAACGTTCAGTGAACTTTGTGTTTATTCTGAACACATCTTCATTCTGACAGAACAGCAGACCACCAGATCTATGTCAATGTGAGAGAAATGAAGAGATTTGAAAGTGGATTGCTGGACCCTTTTCTCCTCCATTAAGCCGAGATAATCCTCCATGTCTTTGTGAGCTGTGATCAGTTCAGTTCAATGAAGCACATCCCATAATCTCCCACTACATCAAAACACTCAATGTCACATCCCCCTCTCTGCTCAATCGGATGAGATGAATTCATGTTATTAAAGCGTAAACTGTCACATTCATCAACAGGCCCTAAAAGCATGTACTACAATGACGTATGATGGAATACATCACAATCATGATATCTGGGACACTAAAAACATTTGAGTCAGAAGTGAAACAGAAGTGAACCAGAAGTGAGGCAAGAAGTGAGCCATAAGTGAGCCAGAAGTGAACCAGAAGTGAGCAAGAAGTGAACCAGAAGTGAGCAAGAAGTGAGCCATAAGTGAGCCAGAAGTGAAACCAGAAGTGAGCAAGAAGTGAACCGGAAGTGAGCCGGAAGTGAGCCAGAAGTGAGAAAGAAGTGAACCAGAAGTGAACCGGAAGTGAGCCAGAAGTGAACCAGAAGTGAGCCAGAAGTGAGCCAGACGTGAGCCAGACGTGAACCAGACCGTGAGCCAGAGTGAACAGAAGTGAGCAAGAAGTGAGCAGGAAGTGAGCCGGAAGTGAGCCAGAAGTGAGAAAGAAGTGAACCAGAAGTGAACCAGAAGTGAGCCAGAAGTGAACCAGAAGTGAGCCAGAAGTGAGCAAGAAGTGAGCCAGAAGTGAACCAGAAGTGAGCAAGAAGTGAACCAGAAGTGAGCCAGAAGTGAGCAAGAAGTGAGCCGGAAGTGAGCCGGAAGTGAGCCGGAAGTGAGCCGGAAGTGAGCCAGAAGTGAGCAAGAAGTGAGCCAGAAGTGAACCAGAAGTGAGCCAGAACTGAGCCAGAAGTGAGCCAGAAGTGAACCAGAAGTGAGCAAGAATGTGAACCAGAAGTGAGCCAGAAGTGAACCGGAAGTGAGCCGGAAGTGAGCCGGAAGTGAGCAAGAAGTGAGCCAGAAGTGAACCAGAAGTGAGCAAGAAGTGAACCAGAAGTGAGCCAGAAGTGAGCAAGAAGTGAGCCAGAAGTGAGCCAGAACATATACACATACATACTGGGGTCCAAATGCATTTTTTATGAATAAAGTTGATATTGGCATTTCCTGTGCACAGATAATATGCAAACAAATGTGTTAGAAAGAAAATGATTCACATTTGTCCTGTCAGTCATTCTATCAGATTAATAAAAATCATCTCAAACATACTGTTGTAATGTTAATAAATCATTTATTTAGAACACAAGCTAATATTACTTCATCTGCTTTTTTATTTGTGTCCAGAAATGTCAATTCTGCCAAATATTTGGCCTTTGATTTCCTGAAAATACTGTTCCATCATATGTCCAAACAACTGATTATTATGCAAATGAAATCCTTTACAAATGAATGAAATCTAACACAAGGATCATACTTTTAAAAACATCTCTTGCTTTTAACATCCGACAACAAACCTCACCTCGTCTGGAGCTCTCATCATATATGCTCTTATTTATTAAATCTGGGAAGTAAAAAGATATATCAGAAAATCTTTAAAAGCCATTTTTTAAAATCAAGAATCTACATTTCATTGGTTTCCATAAAAGGTTTCTATGAGACAACAACAGCAACTTTGTGTATC